>CAEFZX010019211.1:0-68885 GCA_903066825.1 Alfaro cultratus | reverse complement strand
CTTAATGACCTAATTATTCTATTCAGGTGTGGTGCAGCAGAGGCACATCTAAAAGTTGCAGGGCAGTGGCCCTCCAGGACTGGAGTTTAACGTCTGTGCTCCAAGTCTTGGACAGATTTCCACTGCATGGATTTGGCCAAGTTTTTGAAGGAATTTAAGCAAAAATCGCACATTTTTAGGGAATGCCTCGGTAATCTGAGGGAGTCGTAAGTAAATATAAAATTCACCCATGTATCTATATTTACTATATGAGCACCGACCGACCTAAAAAAAAAAAAAAGAAGAGGTTTTTAGGTTGTGTTGAGATGAAGTCCTCCCCGATTCTGTCAAATTATATCACTCCGGCCACTATTTACTGCAGACAAACTCACTACTCACACACCACAGCATAACCACAACCTTCAACTTTTCCTTTTAGATGTCAAATATGCCAACGGTATTTATTTGCTAAGTTAGTGTATTATTTACAGTCACCAAAGTTCATGTTTCAACCATCATTATCATTAATTCACTGCGTTTTTAGCAGTTTTGTGCAAAAGAAACCCTTGCTGAGACGCTTTTTACTCATATATTTTCCACATTTTGCAGCAGTGAGACAGAGTTCATATGACAGCGTTCATTCCCTCATCATGGGCGGGGCCTTTGTGGAGCAGGTGTGTCTCACGAAGTGGACAGCGACTCATGAAGCTGCAAAGGTGGGAGGTGTTTTAAAGCTGCCATCCAAACTTTTCTGTAAAGTAACTCAAACTCACTTATCATGTATAAGACATCAAATCGAGATCAGTTTTTCCATTAGCTTAGCTATTAAGTGGTAAAACACTTTATTCAAGATAAAATCTACCCTTGTGAAAAACAAGTTTCTATGCATATGATGACATCACATAAGGCAACTGATTAATGTTTTGAGTTGGCCCACTTTTTAAAAAAATCTATTATCTGAAAATTTGAAAAATCATACAGATTCTTATTGTGTAATTTTCCCCTAAAACAGTTTACGTCCCCATCTGGTTTTTCAGGTGGGTTGTCCAGCTATTCTGATGCTGCTGCTTCGCCACGGAGCCCAGGTTACGGTCAGAGACGGTCATGGTGTGACCGCTATGGGAATCGCAGCGGAGCACGGTCGGACTGAAGCCCTAGAAATACTTATACAGCACGGTAAAACATTAGAACACAACCATTTAACTATTTACTACGGAAGAGGATTAGGGCCACCGAGAAAAAAATAAATAAAAAAATAAATTCTGACTTTAATCTCAGAATTCTGAATTCTGAGATTAAAGTCAGAATTTGGAGATTAAAGTCAGAATTCTGACATTAAAGTAAGAATTCTGAGATTAAAGTCAGAATTCTGACATTAAAGTAAGAATTCTGACTTTAATCTCAGAATTCTGATTTTAAAGTCAGAATTTTTTTTTATTTTTTTATTTTTTTCCGGCTGCTCTAATCCTCTTCCGTAATTTACTCATCCCTTTTTTGGCGCATGTAATCTGACCCTGCCTAATTTCCCAACTAATCCCTCTGTTTTTGTACTTACTCTGCCCTCCACTAGGGGGAGATGTGAACGCCCGGGCCAGCAATGGGGACACTGTCCTGTATGACGCGTCTGGGTCAGGGAACCTGGACTGTGTCAAGCTCCTTCTGCAGCACGGAGCCAAACCAAACGTGGCCAGCTACGCCTGTCAGCTGCCCATCCACAGGGCTGCGTATGAAGGACACATGCTGTGAGCTGCGGCCGGTCGTTTGAGAAAACATGAAGGGTCATTCTGATGCCTTAGAAGTGGAATTATTCTCAGCTCGTAACATTTCAGCAGCAGATTCAGTTCTTGGAATAAAGAAATTGCTCTGCATTAAATAAAATTACTTACCCCATTTGTTTGCATCACAACAAGTGAAAGTTCTCCACAAAGAGTCCTTTGTTTGTCACAGTTTCTCGGCTCAGTTCCTAAAATACACTGTAACTCAAACCACAGATTAATGACCGCTCACTCTATCCTGTTTGGTGTTTTTCACTCTGTTGATTCCTCTTTATTTCTGCCTCCTTCCCTCCTTCTGCAGAGTCCTAAGAACTCTGATCCCTGTCACCACAAAGAGAGCGATCCGTCTCTCAGGCCAGAGCCCGGTCCACTCTGCTGCTGATGGGGGACAGACTGAATGTCTCGAGCTCCTCATCCAGAACGGCTTTGACATCAACACACAGCTAGATAAACACATCTCCGGTAGGAGTGACTGTTCAAGTGTGTGTTTGCTCCACCACTTCTATCAATGAATCCATACATCTGGCCTTTTTCATCCATCCATAAAAAAAAATCTTGAAAGTGCGTTTCATTTTTCATACCTTTCACAATTACGCAACTGCCTTGTGTTGGCCTATATCACATAAAACCCCAAAAATAAAATCCATTAAAGTTTGAGGTTGCTTACATAAAATAAAAAAATTTTGCTTCCACTTATATGGAAGTTAATCATGTGCACCCCAAACATATGGAACATGTTTCTGTAAGAAATACTCTAATAATCTGCTCAAAATGGTTTTCATGTACATCTACAAATAAGTTTGCATAGCAAACAAATGCTACAACCTGTTTTTCAATATCAGTTTTGCTTGCAAACTGTAAGATTTTAGATTCTGTTAATGGGTTTAATGACTTAGCAAGTTACACAATCAGTGAAGGGCACAACATGTTCTGGTAACACAGCTATTTGCAGAAATGGGAGCACCTTACAGTAAGAATGAATGCTGGTCTGGAATATTTTGATTTTCAGTTTTTTGTCATAAGTGCTCATTTTCCGCTGGGCTCACCACAAAGCACTTTTAAATCTCTGGGTTGTGTGCCGGTTTCTTGAGTCTTCATGCCGCTGCTCTAAAACGGTTTCTTCCTCCCACCTTACTTAGCAAATCGCCACCTGAAGAACAAACATTTTAACTTGAAACCTTATCAATTTGTTGTTCTCGGGCATCTATTGTGCTATGTATCAATGTTCAACTTTTTCACATATTTCACTTTGACCAAGAAAATGAATGCAATTATAATGAACTACAAATTTGAACACAACTAAAAAGAGAAAGAAAATCTCAAAATGATGAAAGATGCTTTTTAACCTATAGTGTTTAATGTATGGAATCACATGCTCTGCTATTTGTAATAAAACAAAAATGCAACTTAGATTTTGGAACTAACTTGCTGACCTTTTTCAATCTTACAGAGAACTATGGCGACCTGAGGAAGACTCCTCTGTACTTTGCCGTCTCCAACGGCGACTTGACCTGTGCTGAGATCTTGCTGAAAGCTGGAGCAAGAACAGACCTGGACCCTCTACATTGCATCTTGGTAGCTGTTCGGGCAGAGAGGTCTGCAGGAGGCAGTTAGAATGTTTTGCCTGACGTATAATTAACGCAGATTGCCCTAAAAACGACCCACCGTGTCTAGGTATGAGTTGGTGAAGCTGCTGCTGTCCTACGGAGCCGAGGTGAACTGTTACTTCAGAGTGATCAACAACACTGTGTTCCCCACTGCCCTCTACTACTGCCTCAGAGACCACGACATGCTGCGACTGCTGCTCAACAGTGGCTATCAGGCTCACAAGCACGTACACCCACTGATCATCAAAACTCAGTTTCAACCTGATTTTGAGTGACAGTATTTACATTTTTAAATATTTGTACTTCCTGTAGATGCTTTCAGTGCTTCCATAATAAAAGTGAAGACTTGGACAGTACCTGGACTGACCTCCACAACCAGGCCTACAGGATTTACTGTCAGCCTAATGTCATTCCAGTGAGAACCGACACGCATGCATTCTTGCTGTATAATGAAGAGAGTACGAGTTACAGGAAATTCCTGATCTTTGCTCTTTTAGTTCTGCGAGTTCGTGTCCGTGTCGTGGCTCGCCCATCTGGCAGGCAGCGTCGTAAGGATTCTTCTCGACTACGTCAGCCACATCAGCATCTGTTCCAGCCTGAAGCGCATCCTGGAGAGGACTCCTGAGTGGGAGGAGATTTCCACTGTACTGGGTGAGATCGCAAACACGTGATGTTGATTTTATTTCCTAACCAACTGAAGACTAATTAACGCCGTCTCTGCTCCAGGAGAACCCCGCCCCCTGCAGCACTTGTGCCGACTGGTGATCAGAGGCAGAATGAACATCAGGATGCTGAACGACCCGGAGGCCATGGATGCTGCTCCTTTTCCTCCCAGACTGATCGGCTACCTGACCTACAGGGCGGACGACCTGTACGGGGGGCTCTAATGATAACAAGATCTGATCTGCAGTGACTAGCTAGGAATTTTGTAAATGTGTGCATTTCGTGCAGTTTTTTTTTTTTTTTTTTTCAAAACTCCACAGTTTTTACCTAAACCTACACTTTTCTGTATTTATACTGTTTATAACATTGTTGTAAAAGTTGCTAAAGTAGAACCAGAAGAGAGGAAAAATGCATGCATGAGAAATAAAATAAGTGATATCTGGTTAATCTGCTAATCACGTATCAGTAATCAGATGACTGCAAAGCTATTAGCCAGAGAATACCGTTAAGTAGATGAAATAAACTGCAGAAATGTGCAAATCTGCAGAATCTATGTGAATGCATTTTAATGCTAGTGAAGCTGTTATGGAGCACATTTCTTTTATTCTCACTACATATTACAATGTATAAGAAAGAGTAAAAGTATTGTTTTACACAACTAATGTTTTTCTTTTTTTGCTCACACAGTAAATAATATAAAAAATATATAGAGACTTTAATAAAAGTTCAACAATCAACCTTCCTATTTCAAATTTTCATCAAACCATCCAGTTCAGGAAAAGCTCTTTGAATATATCCCTATCCTGCCAAAAAAAAACAAACAAACATCAAGTTTCTGACCCAATTAGCCAAAGAATGACTCCAAATGGTTTTCTGTAAACGAATAATACAAAATCTGAATATTAAGATGTTGATCTATATTTACGGTTGCAGCTGGACCGAAATGTAGACAGGATCTCAGAAGGATTATTGAGAAATCTTGGATAGAGTCAAAAAAACGTACAACTGGAGCACGAGAAGAACAGGACGGGACTCTAAAGACAGGACAGGGCAACGAAAGGATCCAGTAAGGAACAATGAGAACCAAAGAGCTTGGATACCGAGGCAGAGGAGGAAATGAAGAACTAACCAAATGGAGAACAGCTGAGGAAGAGTACAGGCAGAGGTAAATCAGAAAACAGCTGTGGGAAAGAGGAAACTGGAAAACCGAGGGAAGGTGAATAAGCACTGGGACGGTTGGAAGCTACAAATAAAGGAATAACACTAATAAAAAAGAATAGAATCCTTTAGGAGAGTCAGAACTTTTTGGTTGCATGTATTTCCAAACAATAACTTAGCTAATTACTGTTTTGATCTAGCGGTACTCAAACAATAACAGAAAAACTCTTGGCTTGGATTACCCTGATACATTAGCCAGAAATACTGCTGGATGCTGCGGATGCTTCGGCCGTCTTAACCCTTCAGTTCTCAGGTTTCCTCCACAGAGGTTTTAACTGCAAACCTGAAGAGGAATCCAGAAGCAGCTCGTTCCAGCGGTTCACAAGAACCTTAGAAATGGTTTTGTAAACATTTAACAAATGTCAGAAACTTTGCTTCTCGTCTCTTGTTGAATTTTTCTAGACCGGGTGATTAACGTGTTGCTTTGTGAGATCTTTTAACCTGTTTCATGTTGTCAAACAGATTATGCTTAGATTTATTTATTTTTTTTCTGGTTTGACTAGTGAGACTGAATCAGAAAATGTGATTGATCACAGTTGACTCACGATTGAACAAGCAGAATATTTAGTTTTTCAAATAGGATCTGGTTGATTTGGTTAGTTTGTTTGAAACCTCCATTAAATATTTCATTTTTTTTAAATCTTTGAAAATGTGTTCAATTATCCAAAACATGACAAAAAAGCTAAACCAAAAGAAATCTGTAAGGGGGCAAACACTTTTTCACAGATGTACTTTCATCAACATAACACCACAGAACGAAGAGTATTTGCCTTTTGAACATGTTATTGTTGTATGCTCACAGTTGCTAATAATGCTCAGTGTTTAACATGCATACGTTTGAACGGCGACTCCCAAATAAAGCAAAATTAAACATTTAATCTTTTCAAGGAGTCAGTCACTGAAACATATAAACGTATCTCCTTTTCGTCCTGCTTCTTCGATGAAGCTCAGTCTATTTTTGGCCATGAACAAAAAGCCATGCAGGTCCCAGTGACTGAGCGTTACAATGACAGGCCACGGAGCCTCTGAGCTCACAGGCTTTTTGTAGCTCTGCCTATCTGGGTAGCGACTCCCAAAAAAAGACGCTGCATCATGGGGCCTACTCGCTGGTACGTTCCCTCTTAAAGCCTAAACAGCAGCTGGCGAGATTAGAAAAGGAGAGGACACGGACACACACACATGAACACACACATGTGAGCACCCTTACATAAAGTCGGTCGGCCAGGAGGAATCCAGTTCAGACTGGAGGAGGAGGGACTGGTCACATTGTACGGCATGAATCGACTGGTTTTTAATCTAACTTTGCAGAGATCTCTATAGATCTCAAGCCTTTTGGTGGACCTTATGTTTTAATTGACTTTCTTTATCAAAACTCCTTCATTTTGGGAGCCCAGTTAACACTGTGACAGTTTAACACTTGCTGGTCAGCGCTTCTCAGGCTTTGGCCATGAGTTTTTTCGGGTATCGCCGAGAGCTGAGTAAGTACGAAGATGTCGACGAGGACGAGCTCTTGGCGTCGCTCAGCCCGGAGGAGTTGGCCGAGCTGGAAAAGGAGCTGGTCGACATCGATCCCGACGCCAACGTGCCCATCGGACTCAGACAGCGAGATCAGACAGACAAAACCCCAACGGGTACTTTCAGCAGAGAGGCCCTCATGAAGTACTGGGAAAACGAGACCCGTAAACTTTTGGAAAATGAGATAGCAGGAGGGAGCCCCAAACTGGTAAGAGGAAGAAATGTACAGAAAAGTGATTTTGTTCATCCCACCTTAGAGATTTGCTTGGTTTGGACTATTTTGTCATCATTCCTGGGCTGACTTGTGCTGAAATGCCGTTCAGCAATGAAGACGCCATCGCTGGCCTCAGAATGAAATTGCAGTTTGCACATTTACTCAGTCAACATTTATGAAAATATAAAAGGGACATTTCAGGATATCAGCCAGGAGGTTAAGGCTTTTTTTTTTTTGGAAATCAATCTTCCAAATCAGGGGTCTGCAATTTTTTTAAATCAATTTTTCTTCTCATTACTTATTTATCTATTACATGTTTTACTACACAAATATCAACATCCCAAAGAATTAAATTAAACCATCCTATTGTAACCGGTTCTTTTAGAAAATGTCAGCACATTCCCCTTACAGTCATATTAGATAAATAAAAAACAACATTGACAAGTTTATTTATTTCAATAAACCTGACTCAGTTCCTCCAGTTTTGTCAGGAGGAATGGGAGAAAATCCCTGCAAACTAATGTGAGAATCTTGTGAAAAGACACCAAAACATTTGTGAGTTGCAACCAAATTTGCTGAATTGCAACCAAAAATGCTTGTTGAACCTAAAGATCATTTGTATTCATATCTAAAGTCTACCACTCCTGGTATTTAATGACGTTCTCAAAACACAGGATGAAGAACAAGAAGACGAGTGTCTGACAGAAGAGAGCAGTGAAGAGGAGGAAGAAAAAAATGACGAGAGTGAAAAGGAAAGCAAAAGGTCAGAAAATTCAAAGGGGGACGATCACAAAGAGGAAGACAGTGATGAAGAAGAAGAAGGGGAAGAAAGCGAGGAAGAGGAGCCTGTAACAGAAGACGACGACGATGACGCTGAAACGGAGGAAGACAAACAAGACAATGTAGCAAAACCTGAACCCTTGAGAGACTCGGTGCATGAGGTCAGACCGACACTACTGAGGCCTCAGAAGGTGGAGCCTCTGAGGCTGACTCCGCCCCCTCCACCAGTGGACCTGAACTCCAGTGGAAACCCTACAGTTGTTGATGATGCGTTGCAACGAGTTCTCAGTGACGACTCCGAACTCACTGAGGTGAATCTGAACAACATTGATGACATCACACAGGTAACAATGTGTTTTATTTCTCTAGTTTTCCCTCAGTTGAGCATATCAGCCTTTCCATGCAAATGTTTCGAAACATCCCTAATTTCCATTTCCTTTGTTTCCAAGGAGATAGAAACTTTATCATATAAAACAAAACTTTTTGTGTTTTTTTTAATTCATTAAGTGTTGTTTTGAGTTCCAACTAATAAAAGAAATGATCACAGGGTGAAAGATGACCAATTTATTTTAGTTCTTTAAAAGTAACATTGTTGAAAAATATTAGTTTCATATCTTAAAACTTAGTTATCTCTGGCAATGTGAAATAACAGACATGAATAAAAAACAATTTTTTCTCTCTTCATTGCATGATTTATTGTCATAAGTTTCAATCTAATAAGCCCAGATTGAAGTCGGATCAAAGCATCTATTCATAAACCATTTCAGTTTGGAAGGGAAAGTCTTTTGGCTCCTCAATCATCTTTCAAAGTCTATTGGTTGGCCAAACAATAACAAAAATAATCAGACACTAAACTTCCACTCTTGCTGAGGTAACAGTGGGTTTAGGATTTTCTGTTTCTTCCTAATCCCTTTTGCAGGAAACTCTAATTCGATTTGCCGAAGCACTCAGAGCTAACACCCACGTGCGAGTCTTCAGTCTTGCGAACACGCGGGCCGATGACCACGTCGCTCTGGCCATCGCTAAGATGTTGAAGGAGAACGCGTCCATCACCAGCCTGAATATAGAGTCCAACTACGTGAGCGGGAAGGGAGTGATGGCGTTGGTCCAAGCACTTCCAGGCAACAACACCCTGACCGAGCTCCGCTTTCACAACCAGAGGCACATGTGTGGAGGACAGGTTGGTTTCAGTCCAAGTCAGCGAAACCCGGGTTACCATTACAGTCAAT
Organism: Alfaro cultratus; assembly: GCA_903066825.1. Taxonomy (NCBI): domain Eukaryota; kingdom Metazoa; phylum Chordata; class Actinopteri; order Cyprinodontiformes; family Poeciliidae; genus Alfaro; species Alfaro cultratus. Next base: position 59,905 of record CAEFZX010019211.1, on the reverse strand, counting down.
GTTAATTACTGCACTGACCTGCTGCAGGTAGAAATGGAGATGGTGAAGATTCTGAGGGAAAACCACACTTTGATCAAGCTCGGCTACCAGTTCAACCTCCCCGGCCCCAGGATGAGCATGACTGGGATACTGACCAGGAACCAGGACCGGCAGAGGCAGAGACGGCTGCAGGAGCAACGGCAACAGCAACAAGGAGGGCAAGATGGAGCTGTGAACCCAAGAACCGTTGCGCTGGTAAACACTTTGCTTCATACTGTTCAAATAACTTCAATAGTTTGATTCATTAAACATTTCGATTCCATTTCAGCCAATTACTTACAACACAATCAGCTGGTTCATTCGGTTCAATTCAAATTATATAATACACAGTAACAATAACATGAATATTGGCACAAAATGTCTGGAGTAGTTTTCTTGATTAGTAGATTATCGCATCAGATTAAAATCTAGTTTGATCAAATGTCCATCAGTGTCTCTCTCCGAAACTTTTCTACTCGGCTTGAACCTGTGAGAAAAGCTTGGAAAAGAGAAATACAAGCAAAGTGATGTGCTAAGGAGGAAAACCCTTTTGACTTGTTAGACTAAGAAAATCCAAATTTCCTCTCTGTGGTCTGGGTCTTTCACCACCTCTCAGTGACCTGGACTCACCGCCTCATTTCTTAGCTCACAAACAACTGTTCAAACCGGCCCGAGGGTTCAGTGGAAGGGATTTCATTTGGCCCAGATTGTTGGAAACTTTCCCCCTCTTGGATATCTCCAAAGCCACATTGGACTCAATTCACTTAAGCTAAATTGCATCATAAATGTTTTGACCAAGGCCTTTTAGAGGAATGAAATTTGTCCAAAACATCAGATACCTGAGGGTGTGTGTCACTGCCTTTTATAAGATATTCCTCAAATACTTACCTGTTAACACATAAACTGGTTTCCATCTTCAGTTCTGTTTTCATTATGTGTGCATTTTCTTTTCTAAAGAGAGGAACACCCAGTTCGTCGCCCTACACTTCACCCAGAGCCTCACCTTGGTCCTCACCCAAACTAACGGCTAAAAAACAGACTCCTCCACCTCCACCTCCACCTCCGCCCCCTCCTCCTCCGCCACCTCCTCTTCTGCTCCTCCCAGCGCAACAGGAGAAGAAGAGGCCCACGCGGATGATCGCGGAGGTCATCAAGGCCCACGAGGCGGGCAACAAGAAGGTCACCAAAACCAAAGGGAAGAAGGGCAAGAAGAGCAAGTCGAAGGAGACGAAGGGTGAGACGGGCTGCATCCTGAAGGAGCTCAAGAACGCCCTGAGGCCCGTGTCGGCCGAGAGGAGGGCGGAGGAGGGCGGCAGCAGGCCATCCACGCCGATGAGGTCCGCCCACGATCAGCTAATGGAGTCCATCCGCAGCAGCAGCCTCAGGAACCTCAGACGGGTGAGAGAGAGGAGGGGACTCATGAGAAAGACACTACTTCCTCATTTGGGGGGGGATTCGGTTGTGAAAAACAGAAGCGGACAAACTCTCCGAAAGGCAAACCGCACAAGCAGGGAGTTTAGTTTAGACAAGGATGACACAGAGTCAGCGGTGTGTGAGTCATCCTAGCGACTGATGTGGTCTGATCTGTCTCTGGACAGCAGTAGGGAGGCACCAGCCTGCTCTGGTATGAGCACATCGCTTTCACAGACAGTGTAGGACAGAGAACACTGACAATGATAAAGTCAGCATTTTTTATTTTTTTTTACCCTAAAGTGGATGATAAGCTGACATCCATAATAGAGGAATGGAAAACATAGATGGCAGGGCAAATAATGAAACTAAAAGCCCGTATTATTCAGAGTTTCCCCTATTTTCATACATCAGTAAGTGGAGATTTGAGTGTTGGCTTTTCCTGCAGCTTGTTACATTGTTGTGGAAAATCATCTGTGCCCTCAGATAATGGGGTCTCTGGCTGTGGCTGGCAGATTCCATCCACTCAACGCCGGTATTTATAGAAACTGTTCTGTGGAGCTTCGATAACAACAGACTTGAGGCTTTGTGGCGTTAGCGCTCCTGAAAACAGCCCAGGCTGCTGCTGTTTGACCATTTTTTCTGCTCTTCGTCTCGTTTTTGTCCTCTAACACAATCTGTGATTTTCCAGGTGGAAGTTCCACATCATCTACGATAAGGGATGATGGTGGCGACGATGACGACGATGGAAGAGGAGACCAATTGGATTTCTTACTCGGAGAAAATGGGAAGGTGTACTGGAAATTTGCACTCAACATTTTGAACTATTTTTTGATATTTAAAGATACAGTCCCTCCCCCCCATCACCTTTTGCAAAAATAATTCCTAATGGTTTCAGATCATCAAGCAAATTTTGATATCAAACACAAGTAACTTGAGTAAATACAGAATGCAGTTTCCAAATAATACAATAAAAAGCCATTCAAAGAAGGTGAAATTCATTTATTCCAAACTGTCTTCAGATTTTGACACCCATTAGCAAACTTCAGTTTATTAGAAGAATTTCCTAACTAAGGGAAAGGCATTTGCGAGGTAAGCAGCTGCCTAGAGCCTCCGCGCCCCCCCCAAGAGCAATAAACTAACATGATAGAAAAAATAGATTTAAAAATAGCATTGAATAATGCAAACTAAATGCTATTACTATGTTGTTTTTGTAGATAATAATGATGGCTGCTGCCACTGTTGGGGAAATATAAGATACTAAATTTAGTGTTTATCAGTTGATGTTACTTTCAAATAGTTAAAATAAAATGTCACACTTAAATACCACTCTGCATTTTAAAACCCAAATGATTTTTTGTATTATTATGATTTGTTACTCCTGTAAGTGTGAAATCAATAGTCATAATAGTACTGGTATAATGTATGCTAATGACAAATGATGCTAATGATGGCAGGTATGTTACACATAGAGTAAATAGGAATTATAAATCATCTGGTGTTGAAATGTTGGTATGGGGGCTCCCCCCATAAAAAGCTGCTTAGGGCCCCAAAAAGGCTTGGACCGGCCCTGGTGACAAGTCAATTTTAACTTTTTGAAGTGTTTTCTTCCCCTCAATCAATTTTATTCCAGTTTTGAAAGCAGCATTTTGTATCTACTCTGGTTATTTTAGTCTGATGATCTTAATCATTAAAGTGTGACAAAATAAAAAAGCAAAATGTCTTGCTGTAGCGTCCTCTCACAGTAGAAAAATTTCTTATTCTTGTTTACTGACATTTTCTAAATGTCTATTTTCATGTAAGACTGTAAATAAGATGTGTGTTTCTTTGGTTGAAATATGTTTGTTTCTAAATATATCCATTTGCTTACTTGCAGCACTCGTGCTGTTCGTGTCTTCTTTGGTTACTGGGTGATTTTATTCTAGGTGGGAAAAAGGATGTAGCGCACACAGGCGCATCATTTTTTACATTTTTTTATTTGCATTTGTTTCAGTCTGAGTGAGTCAGCCTGCTGGTGAGGAGCCGCTGATGCACACAACCTCTCAGAGACGCTGACAACACACCCACTCGTGTGAGCGCGTTTTTGAAGCCGTGTTTTTGCGCACTTTCCCTGAACAAGTTGCAAAACAGAACAAGTGAAGTGAAATGATAAAAAAACAAACACTCACTCTGACATCAGTGATGACGCCAATATTCCCAGTGAGCAGTAAGCTTATAATTCTTTTTCTTAAAGACGATGGGCGGAAACAGTGAACAGGTAAATGTGTTCATTTTTAACTTTCTCACGGCTTAACCAATAAGGTCCATAAGCTTGTGTGAGGCCTAAAAATATGTTGTTTAGACTTTATCTGTAATATTGAGTAAAGTTCCTTTATACAGAAAATTAGAGAACGATGTGAACATATTGTGACACTTAGCAGGGAAAACACTGACTAATTGAAAATAACTGCGAAGAAAGAAAATAATTCTGTAAAATGTATATATATATGTTTTGGGTGGATGGAGAATAAATGTATTCTCCATTAAAATGGCTAAAATCCAATCTTCACATCATCAGTACATCCTTACTCAACGTTTTCATTAATTTTTAATGACCATAGAAATGAGATAGCTTAAGTGATTAAGCTATCTGATATTGATTTGAAGTCATGGATCCATGAAAAAAGGTGTTAGAAACTGATTGCTTTAAAAAAAAAAAGAAAAGTCAAAAGTAAACTGAAAATGATTCTGTTAGATTTATTTTAAGGGTTAGGTGTTAGAATACCTTTTTTTTTCTGTACTGAGCAAGACCAGATTTCCACAAGCATGTAGCACTGCAACAATTACTATCATTGATTCATTTAGGCAGCAGTGTGTAGGAACGGATTTAGAATTGCCTTTAGGTGTTGAGATCACTGCAAGGTAACAGTATTTATAAGGCAGGACGCTATGGCAAGGTGGCAAGGTAACAACTTTGGAAGAGGAGACCTTGAGAATTTGAGGTGTGGTGGATTAGAAAGAGACACGCACTTCCTTTATCAAGGAAATGCGGGGCCTCCGTTTGTCTTGGAAAAAGTCTCAGTCTCCTTGACTGTGCTATCTTTACAATGTGCAGCTGATGATTTTATTTTCTGAAATGAAACCAGACTAGGTGAGAAAAAGTCCAAAAGTTGCACTCCGCCTGTTGCATACAGGCTCGTCCTCCTCTGCAACAACCGGAGTGGTTTGTGATATTTTTCAAGGGGGAAGTCCTTCCATATTCTTCCATAAAACACAGACTTTTATCAACTGCATTGCTGCCATAAAGAATCACTTTGAGAAATGTACAGAAGTTCCATTGTTCCTGTAAGAATTTTGGCGTCGTTCTTTAAACCACGTCCTTAAAAATGTTAAAATGTCACCAAACCGCACGATATCATAGAGCCTGTCAAAACCATCAGCCATAAACTCATGGCCCCCCTGACTTTTCTGTCTATTCAGTGCAGGAGCCCTTTGTGCCGTTCTTGTGTCAAATGGTCATTTCATTAATAGCTGACCTAATACTCAACTCTCTTTGGGTATTTCACATAGCATTTACTGCCTAGAGGTCAAAAAACACTGGGTAACATAACAATTCAACCATGCAACTTTTTCTGCACAGACTGATTTTTACAATCTATGTCATAAAGTTGAGAAGTGGATTGAAATGTTAATAAAATGCCACTTATTGCCCCGGATTTCTGTCTACACTTGGTTGAAAGTCGCACAAAGACACTAAATTAAGTTTCGTTGGGACTTTATGTGACAAGGCTCGACTCTGATAGTTGAATCTGATTATTGAAGGAGCTATCTTGGGATGAGAGCAGGGAGGCATTCCGCTTTGAAAGAACTGGAGCTGTTTACCGAAGATAAATCATAATCATCAGTGGGAACATGAAAACAGCTGGTCGGGTTTGATTAATGTCACGCAAGATTTTTCCGTCGATTATTGAGACGGGTATAAAAAATTTCAAACATGTGACTCAGAGCAAATGCAGCTAGAAACAAATGCATTTGTTTTGTTTTAATCCCATAAATTGATACCCCCTTTACATTGTGAAATGCTCATACATCCATCTGCTTTGGACAAAAATGCTTCACAATATCAGGTCTGAATCCCATTACCATGCAAAAAAGCCATTACCCAAAGCAGGTAAGTGGGGTATTATGTAATAAAATTATTCAAATTACCCAGCTGCATGCTTACAGCAAGTCAAAGCCCTGATGTTGTGCTGCTGCTTCTATAAAAGCTTTTGCGTGTCTGCATCAGTGGAAAGTGCCATACCTACTCTAATCCCTTTTATAAGCTCTGTAGCGAAGGGGACTGATGAAAGTTCAGCTGATGTGGACATCAACTAAAAATATAGCCTGCTCACTCACATGTCTTTTTTATTATAGATAATTTAATCTATACACATTAGAGACAGGTCGCTTAGTTTTCTTGTCTTGAGTTTGTTTCATAATTGTTTTTCTATTTATAGATGAAGAAGATCCATGCTTTTATGATTTACAAGTGAGGTTCCTACTATGAGATAAAACAGTAGCAGTAAAATGCATAACGGCTAACAACTAAAATTTTAAGAAAATGTGAAGCATGGACAAAAGGATTAAAAAGCATTTTTGTGAAGAAATCTTTATTGACGTTTACAACACTGGAGCTCTTTTGTTGTCAAGTTTGTTTTTTTGATTGGAGTTGGTGTCATCCTTTGAACAGTTTCCTGAAGAAGCCGACAAAAATAATTAGCATATTTTAGCACCTAACAACAACAGAGATCTTAACTTAATCAAACAAGTGGCACTTTGTCTTTCACCGTCAGAAAATTTAAGATTGACAGTCCAGTTTTTGCCAACAGAAAAACAAACCAGCAGGAAAGGATGAGAAGTTATTATTTCTGCCTGGATAAGACTAAAGTTTCAAATAAGCATTTTAGAAACATGTTTTTTTTGTAGGACTGTGAACTGGTGTGCTACAAGCTATCAGAATACGCTGCCGTTTCTCGGCAACATTACAGCGATGGTAGTTTTCACTTCAAAACTCTTGAGCGGACGTGACTGATGCCACGATTCATGATTGTCATTTAAAACTAACAAAGAGGAATATCTTCAGTTTCATGAGCTGCTAATTGAACTTGGAGTGTTATGGTGCTAAGTAGCTCCCAACAGAAGGAACAAAAACTGTTAGTGGGAAAAGAAAATGTTTTTAGTCACCTTGTTTCAGTATTTATTCCTATTGATATGCATTTGTAGCTTTTAACTAATTTAATTTCCATGTGGATAGCCATTTCGCTTTACTTTTTTTCGTCAAATATTTTGATGACTTAAATATGTTGTAGAAAACTCAAATCCCACACATCATTTAACTGTACATTATTTTCTGAGATTTTAATTGCATGCAGCCTCATTTAGGCCAGTTGACTTTAAATATTTTTAATTTCCTGAATAAAGTAATGGTAAACATTACTTCTTAATCGTACATTTCTTTACAGTACACCTAAGCCAGATTTGGAAAAATTAAGTTAAGGTGTTGCTAGGAAAAGATGGATTGGAGTAGTGAGACAGCTCTCTTTCTGTTGCCCAAATAATTAAAATTCTTGTCTTTTAGCCCCAAAAATGAGTACATATTTTACTCAAATAGATTGCCCTGAAAAAGCCAGGAAACATGGAAATAAGCTAAAATTTTAAATGTGAGCTTATAGCTAGTTATTTGACTAGCTTTATAAGCTAGTCAAATAACTACATAGCTAGCTAAATGGCTATATATAGATAGCTAAATGGCTATGCAGCTATATAGCTAGCTAAATGGCTATACAGCTATATAGCTAGCTAAATGGCTATACAGCTATATAGCTAGCTAAATGGCTATATATATATAGCTAAATGGCTATACAGCTATATAGCTAGCTAAATGGCTATATATATATAGCTAAATGGCTATATATAGCTAGCTAAATGGCTATACAACTATATAGCTAGATAAATGGCTACATATAACTAGCTAAATGGCTATGCAGCTATATAGCTACCTAAATGGCTATATATATAGCTAGCTAAATGGCTGTGCAGCTATATAGCTAGCTAAATGGCTATGCAGCTACATAGCTAGATAAATGGCTACATATAACTAGCTAAATGGCTATACAGCTATATAGCTAGATAAATGGCTACATATAACTAGCTAAATGGCTATGCAGCTATATAGCTACCTAAATGGCTATATATATAGCTAGCTAAATGGCTGTGCAGCTATATAGCTAGCTAAATGGCTATGCAGCTACATAGCTAGATAAATGGCTACATATAACTAGCTAAATGGCTATACAGCTATATAGCTAGATAAATGGCTACATATAACTAGCTAAATGGCTATGCAGCTATATAGCTACCTAAATGGCTATATATATAGCTAGCTAAATGGCTGTGCAGCTATATAGCTAGCTAAATGGCTATGCAGCTATATAGCTAGCTAAATGGCTATACAGCCAGGCTATCTGTAACCTAGCGTGAGGTTTCCAGTGTTCTAGAAAACAATCACTTCTTTCTAATACATCTCAGATTTCCTACATTAACAGATTTAATGTTGTCAGGGTTAGCAGCTGAGTTGCTAATAGGAACAAAGGCACTTGTTCACACTTAAAAATTTTTTTATAAAATGTTTTTTTGAAAGCAACAATGAAAAAGGGGCGAAGGTAAAAATGACCAGCACCTTTTTACCTCCATTTAAAAAGTTCTGCATTATCTTGACTTGTTTAGACTAAAACTACAATTGGCAAATGACAAACTTCACCCATCGTCATTTCTTTTTCCTCTCTCCCTCCCCAAAAAATAATAAAATAAAAATGTAAGAACTGCTGAGTCAAAAATTATATTTCTGAAATTCAGCTCCTATTTCAGCAGATATTGTAATAAACACATTTTTTAAATATATTTTTATGACTGCTATGCAAAATAACTAAACAACGTAACTTTGTGACATATCCACTTTGAGGGGTAAAACTTAAAAATTCAATGCTTACATAATTTAACATTCACTGTGCATAGATGTCACAATGTTACCGCTCATAATTAAAAGTAGTCAGTCAAATCGTGCTTGGAAATTAATATGCCAGCGTTTGACCAGTGCAGAAACGTAGAATGGACCCATTATAAGAATCAGTGTGCAAAACTAAAATATCTTTATTTTAGCATCACATGATGAATTACCTGATTACAATGAACAGGTATTTATTAATACTCTGCTTTCTACTGTAAAAAAAAAAAAAAAAAAGAGCACAAAAGTCAATTAAACCTGTAGTGTTGCAGAGATAAAAAAAAAAAAAAAAGAGCCAAACGTAACACTGTGGGCTACCCTCTTTACTGTTTGTAGTGTTAATGATTTACCATTTCAATTCCTCATGTATTTGGCTACATTACTTAAAGCACTTTAAATTATGATGCAAACCCTAAAATGTTCTCTATCCCTGCAACGAGTCGGATTTTTCAATATGTGCAAGAAAAGACTCGAAGTTTAAAGTGTATGAATGCTAAATATTCCAGAGTGCCGTCTTTTTTTTAAAATTTTTTTTAGAAAATATGATCAATAAACTAGAATTATTTGAATATGTAAAAATAAACTACAGAGCAACCAGGTATGAAAATAGCCTTTTTTTTTTCTTCTCCCTTTCTAACAATGATAGAAATAAGATTTTGTGGCAACTTGTCTCACTATCTTGTAAGCCCTCTCAAAGCGCTGAGGAAAAAAAATAATGTAGCCAACATTCAGCTCAAATGCTTAAGAGACATTAAAAATTGCACATTGGGGTGAAAATAGGAGCAAAGTCGGATCGTGTGAGACAGGAGACAGAAGATATGAAAAATGGCAAACAGAGAGTGATCAACACATTTGGAAATGTAGAAGGTCTGAGCCGCGTAGCAACAAAAGAAAATTAATCCCATCAGGAGACAAGATGGCGCAAACGACGATAGACAACCTCTAAGATTAGACCGACAAACATTTATAGATTAAATGAGGTATTGCACAGATTAATAAAAAAAGCATAAAGGCAACAAAAAAAATGTACAGCAAACTGATAGAACATTTTTAATTATAATTATGAAGTCATCAACTTTATTTTAGAAAGACTGGGATAAATTTTAGTGTCATTGAGGGCAAAAAAAAGAAAAAAAAAGTTTCACTCGTCGTCCCATTCATCCTCTTCTTCAAAGTCGTCGTCATCGTCGTCGTCGTCGTCATCGTCTGTGGGGGAAATGGAGAAAATGAATATTTGAATAAACAAATTTGTTGAAGGAGAGGTTAAGAGGAAAAAAAAACATGGAATATTTAGATCAGAGTGAATTGGTTTGGCAAATAAATTATTTCTCAGAAAATATTCAGGCAATAGAAAAATATGAAAGAAAAATATCAGAAGAACCAGAAGCTGGCAGAGAAACAATCAACATCCCACCGAAATAATCTAAAAACTAAACATTAATGATTCATTTCAATTAGTTTTGGTTTAAAAGAAATAGTTTGATGAATATACACAGCTCTGGAAAATATTAAGAGACCACTTTTAATGATCAGTTTCTCTGATTTTACCTTTTCTAGGTACGTGTTTGAGTAAAATAATCATTGTTCTTTATTCCATAAACTACTGACAACATGTCTCTGAAATTCCAAGCAAAAAATTTAGTATTTATTTTCAGAAAATGAGAAATGGTCAAAATAACCAACACCTCAAATAATGCAAAGAAAAGACGATTATATTCATTTAGAAGCAACAATATTAGTGTTTTGACTCAGGAAGAGTTCAGAAATCAATATTTGGTGGAATATCCATGAGGTTTTCAACAGGGTTCAGTGCAGTGATCTCTTCAAAACCTCACTACATAAAAGTCATTGTTACTTTTATTTGCCAAAAAATTGAGACAAATTTAGAAAGTAATATTCCAATCTCACACAGAGGAAATCTGAAAACTTAATCCACAAACTCCCTCTGCTGTGCAGCGTGTGTAAGAGCAAAGACCTCAACAACTGAGATACTAAAAGGTTCCTGCACAGCTTCTATTTCAAAATTCCAATCCTCGCTCCCCTTCCTGGAGATGAATTAAGATGTTCCGTATGTGGGTGTATATACATGAGTTTGTGCTAATCAGCTCTGAATCAGTGTGTACCCGAAGAGTGGATAGCTTTGCTTCTCTTCTGCATCGCGGCCATCAGCGCCCCGACGATGCCCGCTGTCGGTGCTGCGTCAGTAGATGTCGGCTCGGAGTTATCGTCCCTCTGTAAAGAGGGGAAACCAGAATAAATGAGTTTCTGCATGAAACGCGTAGCTACTGGGCTCCAGCGTGTGACAGATGAACACTAACAGCTTTCAGTTGGACTCCTTGTCGGATCTGGTCCAGAAGCGCGTCTCTGCCGCCGGTGGACACCGGCCTCTCCTTCTGCTCCACCTTCTTGAGCTGCGCTCCCTCTCTGATCTGACTCAGCAGCGCAGACTTGCCGTCCCCTCCGTTGGCCTCCATGGACGGCGGAGGAGGAGGTCCGGGAGGCGGCGGAGGCGGCGGGGGCGGAGGAGCGCCGTTGCTGGCCGGCGGCGGCGGAGGAGGAGGCGGTGCCACGGGGAGGGAGGTGTGCGCCGGGGCGGGGGGAGGCGGGAGAGCGCCTCGGCTGGGTGGCGGAGGCGGCGGGGCGGACATACCCGGTCGGGACGGGGGCGGAGGCGGGGGCGCTGAGACGGGAGGCCTGGAGTGCGGAGGAGGCGGCGGGGCGCCCCGGACCACCCGGGAAGGAGGAGGTGGTGGAGGGGCGGAGCCATGTTGGGGTGGGGGTGGAGGAGGAGGACCACCTCTAGGTGGAGGCGGTGGAGGAGCTAAACAAAAAAAACATACATATCTTCAAAACAGACACTTTCAGTCACTGACAGTTACCATAACAACCAGATTTTATTTGGTTTTTATTCCCCCCTTTCGTTACAACTGCAGGGGATCCTCATCACTTGACAGACTGAAATGTTTGGCAGTTCTTACATGTGCCAAATCATGCAATCATAACTAAGCCATACAGGATCAGCCTTCTCAGCTTGAGTTCATATCAATGTTAGTAAAACTGAGAAATACAGTACAGTGTCACACTACAACCACAACAACGCATGTATTTTATTGGCATTTTATGTGATAGAATAGATGATGCTTGATCCATTTCCTTCCACAAAGGAGAACTATTACTCTTTCGTAAGAAAGTAACAATAAGTCTAGTTTCCTGTTTGCTGCAAGTCCTGCAGGAGGCGAGACAAATATGAAAGATGGTGCTCTGGTCTGATGAAACAAGTTTTAGCCACAAAAACGGCACTTGTTGAAGAAAGTAAACCTGCATTTTCCGTAAACACGTAACTTCCACAGTGTGGTGAAAATGCAAGAAAAAAACAAACAAAAACTTTTTAGAGCAAAAAACTTTGCTCTAAAAAGACTTGAGAGCAGAGGTTGAGCTTTCAGTAAGAAAAAAAAGCCTAAACACACAGCCAGAGGTGAAGTGCTGCGTTTCAAATCAAAGTATTTTAGGTACTATAGGCGTTCCACAAAATCCAGACCTAAATCTATTGTTGGAAGTCTTGAAAATTGACATTTATAGATCCTTTCTATTGTTTTGTTTTGTGAGCCATTTCACAAAAATGCATGTAAAATGTTAAAACCTCTAAACATGCAAAGCTGTTAGAAGAGTTGAAACTGTAACTGCAGACAAACGTTTACTCATGTGGTGGAAGAAAAATGCAAACTTTTCAGATTTTCATTTGGTAAAAATGCTGCGAGCGATGAATCACCGTCCTTCCCCTCCCCAGCTGTGCACTTCTTCATGGTATTGGTGGTCTATCACATAAAATGCCCCCAAAATACCTTGAAGTTTGTTGTCATAATGGGACAAAATTATTATCGTGTTCCACCATATAAAACCAAATTCCTTCTTGCCCCAAACTACATGCAAAGAGTCAAACAAAGTCAACCAGAAGTTTGAAACTCTTTCAATTCTCAAGGAAGGAGACGCTCTGCAATTATTCAACAAAACGTCAGAAAATGTGTTCAGAAAGTCTAGTGACAGACACAGACACAGCAGACAGAACCTCTGCAGGAACTGCAAACACCTCATGGTGGAATCTCAGCATAACTGCACATGCAGCGTCAGAGTTAGCTTCCACAGCCGGTCATGCACAGAAACCTACCGCTCCACCTGGGCGGACCTGGGGATAAAACCACCACACTAGTTAGATTGTCAGCTAAAGACAATCGGCCCGCTTCAAAGAAATTCACTTAATCCTGAAAAAACATTTTCATGCAGTTCAATTAGAGCATCTGTTCTAATGAGGCTCGTTTGTGCGATTTAAAAAGTACTTTAACAAAGAACTGTGGGCTTAATGAGAAGGTTATTTTTGTGTGTGTTTCACTTTGTGAGTTGCGTTGCCGAAATTACTAAACGTTTCAATAATACGAAACTCTATTGAGTATGACTGTCCATCCCCATTCAGCGGCTGTTCATCCCTAATGGTTCGGGATTAATTGCCTCGTTCTAGCAGAAAATCTGTCTGAATCTAGATCCCACGTAAACGCGGAGCAGAGAGTGCGGTTGCCGTCTTACCTTGTCTCCGTACCTCGTTTTTGACGGCCTCCACGCCTCCATTTTTCTCAATGAAGTCGTAGATGGCCTTGGACGTCTCCTTGTCCTTCAGCTGAGCCTCGGAGATGCCGGCCAAATCGAACAGGTTCTTCAGCTCTGGGTCCAGGTTATTCATCTAGAGAAGGCAAAAAGAGAAAAGGGACATAGTAAATACGTTAATAGAAAAATAAACATTTACACCCATCAACGCTTCTCATATTTTATCATGTTAAAACGACAAAAGATTTTTTTTTTTTCCACCCAAACATACTTCAAGCTTAGTTAAATTGGAGTGTGAGGGATATGAATATTTTTTTCACTGTTATACAGAAATGTGTAAATACACAACTAACCGTCCACCACCCAAAAAGAAACAAATATATTAACAAAACTAAACAATATGTATAATTTGAACAATGAAACCTAAAGAGACTCAAATGTAATCCGATTCTCCTAAAATAAATATATAAAAATCTGCATCATCACTATCTCAAGTAACATGAACATAACGTCTGACAGTGTTTGACCTTGGTGACGTTTTCTGTGATTTGTTTCACATTTTGAGCTGAACTTCCTGACTGTAAGAAACCAATTTCTGCGGCTCTGCCTCCACCTAGTGGCCAGTGTTGGAACATGTGCTGACCTTGACTTCTGTCTCAGCAAATACAACATTATTTTGAGGAGCTTTTCTTTTTCCACACTGTAAAATGTTGATGATGTTGATCCAATTCACAGTTACTGGAACACATGGCTGACAGTAGTTGATAGCAGACTAAAAGCTCTTTAATTTTACAAAGAAAAATTAAACCTAAACTATCAATAAGGAGCAAAAATAGCTCATCTTTGCCTTAAGAGTAATTTACCAGGTAATAAACCTCTTGGCTCAGAGCTATGTATAAAAAGACTCCTTAATTTGTTAAGCTAAAATTCCCTGGGCTTAATTTTCTCATTTGCAGCTGTGATCCATCCTCCTGAATCCAGTGGTTACCCTGAAACTTGCGCTATAGATTATGAGGATGCAGGCTGATTCTCTTCCATCTGAAATCTGCTTGTGTGCGCAGCGCGGATTAACGTTTAGAAGCTGATATTACATTTAAATAATCCACCTCAGGGAGGATGCGGTTTGAGACGGCCTACCCTTCACGCACGTTCACAACCGAAGACGCGCAAACAAATCAATGCTGCTTACATCAAAGCCGGTGTTTGGATTCCATCCTATGTGATTAACATGCCTGTAAGAAAAAAAGCAGAAGAAATGTAAGTTAAGGCACTCAAACGGGGAAAAAGAGTTAACAGCTAGAGCTGCGTACTGTACTACTTGGTTCTTTTGTGGCCTGTAACAACTGAGTGATTGCATAGGGTTTCTACACAATTTAAAGGCAAAATTTTATATTTGACCAGATTTTTTCCTGAGAAATTAAAGAAAGAGTTGCCATCCTTCAGCAAGAAAGGCTGAAGGATGGATCAAAGAAATGTGGAAGAACGATAAAACTGAAGGAAGACTTGAAGGATTGAAAGAATGCTGGATAACATGAAGACTAAATAAAACAAACATTAAATATACACCGTCAGGACACTGGCAATTTTTTGAGAGTGTCGATCAGAGTTATTACCAGAAACTAAATCAACAACACTAATGCCAGCGGCTACTCACTGGAAGTTGCTGGGTGTGCCGATGTCGGCCTTGGTCAGCTTCTTCTTCTTCGCTTTTTCCTTCTTGATCCTCCTGGGGAAGGAGCCGTGCATGAGGCTGTTCATCTGAGAGTTGTTGTGAGAACGATGAGCGTTGCTGATCTCTGGGTGTTTGATGTCGACGGTCGCCATGGGCAACGCAGGTCCTGGAGAAACGGCGACCGTATGGATAATGTTAATGTTGGGAAACGAGACAGAAAAATTCACAGAAGATGGTGAAAAGGAAAGCTTTTGACATTTCAGGTAGGAATGTCAAAAGCGGCAAAGAAAGAAAAAAGAGAAAACAGAGCATGTCAGCATTTGGTGGAAGTACAAACTCTTAGAATTTATGCGAAAGAAAACACGATATGTTAAGGCGCATCTGTGCTGAAAAAGTCAAATGATATTCACTTTACACACAGAAATATATTTCAGGCATTTGAGGATTATGACGAAATTCAGTTTCAGAGTTCAATAAAATATTGCTGTGCTGATTTTGGACTTCATTGCCAAATAGAATCCACCGACCAGACCGAATACCCAGGATAAGTCTTTGAACAGTGACTCTTTAAGCATCGACTCCAAATGCAGTTCACATGTTGGGAATCTCCCTCAAACTCTTCAGTGGACTGCACTTTACAATAGAATAGTACATTGTCCCACAAATTCAGGTACAACAGCAGCATTCAAACATTTTAATTGGTCTTATGTAATATGTACATTGTCTGGGAAGCAAAATGTTTGGGTTTTCGTAAGATGTTGGTCATAAAAGCGTAAGCAAATTGTGTTGTGTCAGTTCTCGGACACATACCTCTTGAACTTGCTTTACGGAAACATTTGGGAGTTAAGCAGGGTAGTGGTGACGCCGAGCGAGCGCATCGTCCTCCCGCCCTGCCCCAAACCCGCCCGCCTTCTCCTGCTCGGCAGCTGCTCCACCCAACATCTACCAGCATTTTACCCGCCAGGCTGCGAGCTCGCTCCTCCGTCCGAGCGGAAGAGTCAGAAAGAGATGGGTAGAGTTCGTCCTGAGGGAGGACCAGGCAGTGAAATGAAGACAGACAGCCTGGACCCAACCCACCAGCAGCATCGGGACCAGCAGCAGCTGCCGAAGCCGCTCGTCCTCCGACCCCACCCTCAGAAAGAAGCTCCTCACAGGGGGCCGAAAGAAAGGTTGTGCAGAACATCATGGCCACTCTTGGAACCGATCGAACGAAATAGCATTGATGCAAGAAGCAGATCTCAGGTCTTCCTTTACAGGTAAAAAAAAAATTACGTTGTAGAAGACGTCAAGCAGGTAAGGCGTCCAAAAAGATTTAAAAACAGCCGACATTCAGCCAGCCAGCAGCAGACGGACATCCATCCTACTTCACTCCAAGCTGGCCGGAGTACAACGCTCCGTTCGGCTTTCCAGCATCCGTTCGCTACAAGCAGCTCCTGGTCTTACCCCGCAAAACATGCAAATGTATCTAATCCCAGATAGTTATTCTGTTCGGAGCACTGCTGGCCTTTATGTAACCATTAAAACCCGTCCAGGGCATAATCCCATATTAATCTGTGACGTTTCTAAAACACGATGAAGCTGCGGGATGGAAGGAAAAACGAGGCAGACAGCGTAAGAGAGACTGAGACAGGATGAAAACGGAGACAGATTAAATGATGAGAAAAGGGGGAAAGAGCAGCCGAGGTCGTCGATGCGTGAAGGAAAGCTGGAACAGGAAGTAGCAGGAAAGGACCAGAGCTGGGTGATGATGGGAGAATGAGAACAGGATAGACAGGAAAACGGCTCTATGAGAGAAGAGAGATGCAACTCAATTTTTACATCTAGGTGAACTTCAGCTCTATAAAAATCTGTTAAAATACCAATTTAAAATACAAATAATAATTTTTTAAAATTTATTTGTCTCTCTTAAATGTTGCTGATCATTAAACAAAACTTGGATGCCAGACAAATAGAAAGTGACTAAATATAGAATACAGATTTTGAAGTGATGATTTCATTCAAGGGGAAAAAAAAAATAATAATAATCCAATCTAATCCAAACCAATTCCTTGTTTGTTACATCATGAAATTCAATTTGCTGTTTTACACCCTTGTGAATAAAAGTCATTCAAAATTTGCATTGTATGGTCATCTTTGGCTCATCTTAAATTTTGTTTCTTTATCCAAAACATCAAAGAGTGAAAAACGAAATCATACAAAATCATAAAAAGTTAAAAATACTTGAATTTGAACCAAAAACTTGAGGAACCAGCTGTGATTTACATGTTGGTTTTTGCATCTTGACTATATGGACCTGAGCCACTATTTTGATTGTCTGTTTTTGAGAAGCATTCAAATAAATGTGTCAAATACAACTTGAAAGGTCGTGGAGGTCATATCGTGTTACTGGGTGCAATGGATTCCTGCAACCACAAGGGGGCAATAATAACCAAGTTGTTACCCGTCAGGGAAGAGGGCCGCAAGAACGCAGCATTTAGTCAAAGGTAAACGATGAATCCAGATGTGATTATTGAGCATTTCATAACATACAAGTAAAAACGTACCATTTGGAGGGTCTCGCCTCTTCTCTGTGAACACAAATAAATCATATCATTACAACGCTGCATTTGACAAGTCCTTCTACTAATTAGAGGAGAAAGCGAGCGCCAAAGTGTGCGCAGAGGTGAAATTATTTTTTTTAGAAAGAGCAAGAAGTTTTATCACCATCAGTGCAGGAGTCAGCAGGTGGAGAAGAGTTGGTGAGAAAATTTTAGTTGGTGTGTTTAGGAGACGACCAGACCCTCTAGAAAACAATCATCCACGTGTTTCTATGAGTCTCGCCTTAAAATATATATATATATATAAATATATATATATAAAAAAAAAAGCAACAGGGGAAGGCGAGGTGGAAAAGATGGCCTCGAAAATACAAGTTTGTTTTCCAGTGGTTAAAGGTTTAACAGGAAATGGTGTTAGTCATTAAGCGCAGAAGATTCAAAGAGGGCCAGATGAAAAGATAAAGAAATAAAAGCCACAGAATGGGGAAAAAAATGTTTTTAATTGAGCTTGTGATGATAAACGTGATGGAGAAGAGCTCATAAGTTTATGAAAGCATGGGTGAATTAGAAGTCGGAAGGAAACGATTAGAAAGGCATAGTCCAAAGTATGAGAAAAAAAACAATTCACTCTGTTGTTTAAGAGTAATAGTTGTTGTTAGTCAGACCTCAACAAGTAAGAGTCCATGAAGATTCTTTTATTGTTTTGGTAATTTAGTCCAAAAAGATGATTTATTGCAGAGTGATATATTTTAAGCATTAACTCCTGTTAGTGTTCCTGGTTTTGGCTCAACTCAACTTTCCAAAAATAACCTTAAATAGACGACTGACTTGTCAGTGTCTTCAGCAATGACCTTCTGTGGCTTATCCTCCTTGTGGAAGGTGTTGGAAACTGTTTTTACAATTTTTTATACTTAGAAAAACCTTTTTATTCAAATTTTCTTAAAAAAAAAACAAAACAAAAAAAACAAACATTGGATATAGTTATTTGTAATCCAAAATGTCTCTAGCATAACTTTACTGACTCCTAAGGTACAAAAAGTGGTTTAAAGATCTGATAAGGTGAAGACTTTGAGAAACACTTGCAGTGCTAATAAATAACCTTATTAGCAGAATTGGTCTGATTCAGGTGTCACAATTAACAGGAACAAGTACTTGAAATGCATCACTCTGTGTCAAATTAATCTATTAAACTGAACCGAACTACTGAAACTAAAAACTACCGAAAGCAAAAAACTGACAGTTTTACCAAGATCAGTGCATCAAAAAAAGAGAGAGATGTTTAGGAATGGATTTAATTTGTGCTCCTATTTTCATAGTAGTTTAAGTCGACAATCGTGTTTTGTTGCATTTATTAGACGCCATGATTTGGCTTAGAATCAGATAAAAAATTTTTTTAAAAAGTTACATTGTAAAATGCCCCAACCTTGTAATTGTTTTAAAGAAATAGAATTTGCAACCTTGAACTTTTCCACATGCCACTCTTCAGATTTTATTTATGAAAACAATTAAAGCCCTAAATCCTTTTCCTTTCACAAACGACTTTGTGCTGTGCCGTCACATGAAATCCCAGTAAAATACCTAGAAGACTGTGGTTGCGATATGAGAAAATGTGAAAAAGTTCAAAGGGTGCGAATAGTTTTTGCGAGTCGCCAAAGATCAACGGCGGAAGGTCGTACCTGTTTTCCTGTTTCTTTTCACCGTCAGCTCTGATAAGGCGCCATAAAAACGTTTGGTCTCCTCTTCGTTGGCGAAGTTCAGACCCACTTGGCACGTCTAGATGCACACACACACACACGCGCGCGCAAATGTGACAAAAACATAGCTTCAGCTGAACACCAACCTATTTTTAATTATGCGCACAGGGAGAGCACTCAGCTCCGTCGCAGGCAAACCCACACACAGCCTGTGAGTCTCACCAACAAAGATCTTCACTCAACATGTGCAGAGTTAAATCTTTGTCTACACTTAACTTGATCTGTTCATACAAACAATTAAGCATAATTTGGAAAAAGATAACTTTTTGTCTAAAGAAAAAAAAAAGAAGAAGAAAGTTTTCTAAAGGCCTGATTTGTTCACAAAATAGCACAAGACATGACAGACTGACAGAGGATCATATCTAGTGAAAACCAGAATCTTTCAACTGAAAACTTTAAAGCAGACATGGGCAACTCACATCCCCAGCAAATGTAATGAAGTAAGGTCTCTGCAGGTTACCATGGAAGCTGTTGTACAGCTCCTGTTCGAACATCGTCTTACCCTCCTGTGAAATAAAAAAAAAAGTTGGTCTTTACACCAGTGGATACACTGTCCACTGATTTGGTTGTGCCGAAATGAAAACCCGACATATCTTCACCTACCCTTATGTCCAAGACCCTGATGAAGTAGGAGCGCTGTGGGTTGTCCTTGACCAGACAGGCCACCCCGCAGCATCTTTTGTTCCAGCTGCTGTTTCGTTCTGCCGTGTACACCTGGACCACTCCTGAAGACAACGTCTGGAAAGGAAGAGCACGCATCACTAACCGGGTCATTTCCACACGTCAAATTATTTACTAGTAGATGTAATAACACACACACACACACACACACACACACACACACAAAAAGCGGTTGCAGCGGTGATGAAACGCTTGCTGCCGATTCTTTGTAACTGAATCATTCATCGAAAGGCGCATGCTGGAAATAGCAGTGAAGTGTGAGGTCATTCATTCTGAGAAATGACAGGAGTCAAACCGGTGGCCCTTATTCTAGGACGCAAGCAGAAGCGCTGATTGTGGACGATTCCTCTGACGAAACCGAGCCGTTCAACGCATTGTTCAGAAAAACCTTACGGTGTGATTACACAGCTGAATGGAGGAGGAAGAAATGTAGAAAGAAGTTTCCAAAATGATCAGCTAAAATAAATAAATGTTTTGCATTTATTGATAAAAGTGTTGTATCATCATAAGAACTTTGATTCATCATTATCAAGTTAAATTTCAATTAATAATGTTCAATCAAAAATAAAACTATTTTCTCCACGTGAGCATCAATAAATTTCAACTTAGTGATGTAAACCAATCTTATTTGATTTATATTTCAAACGGGAAGGTTTTTGAAGAACAATATTTGCGTTTGTGCCATGCTGTCACACATATACAGTTATTTGAAAAAGTAGTAATAAATATTTTCTTTTAGCATAATTTTTATCGTCAACACAATATTGCAAAAGATGGCGATGAAAATCCTAAGTCCATAATCACCCACTCCTACTTTAAATCATAAGTACGTGGATGAAAATGGAAAAATCTCATTTGAATCCACAGATGAGCAGCGAAACAGTTAAAGATTCGGCCAATCATCAAGATTAGGATGATGAGGTTTAGTTATCTGTGAGTATCCTAGCAATCAGATTACACCTTTTTGATTAATCCACATATTTATCTACTGCCTTTTTATCTTCAATCATCGTTAGAGAAAATATAAATACCCAGCCGAGTCGGACAATGCTTCATTAGACTCACTATTACTTGGAAAATATTGTCAGGCTTCATCATCCTCCTGTAAAAGTAATGATCGATTCCCTCCAAATCGTCAAACAATTAATCTTACAGGAGCATCGAAGGACACAAAAACAGGTGTTGAAACCCAGAACTCATCTGAACCCGTCGTGAAATAAAAGAAAATCCAAAAGGATTCCACACTAAAACTAAACTGACATCTTTTTAACCTCCTCCTTTAACAAATATTACACAGGTAAGCAAAGTCGACATCCCAGCAACCTCTGCTGCAGAAGTCGGAGCACAAAACGCAGCGCTGCTGTTCAAGCACATTCATGTGGTTCTGTTCTGGCCCATTACACTGCAGGAGCTAGCTTCAGAGTCCACACACACACACACACACACACACACACAGCTGTAGAGCACACAGAGACGAGATCATAAGGGCCAGATTAGGCTCCTATAGTTTTTACATGCGGCTGCAGGGTGTTGCTCTCACAGGGGGGCTCCGGTTTCACAGCCACTAAACACACACACACACAAACACACACACACACACACACACACACACACACACACACACACACACACGAAAGCGGGAGCATCAGGAGAGGAAAAACCCGGTGGGGCCTTTGGTTCCAGGAATTACTCCTTACATCAACATCTTCTCATAAACTGCTCAACAAATCAAAGAAAAAAGAAGAAAAAAAAACGCCACAAAGTGAAACATTGAGAAGGCACAGAAGCAGCATGTTCTTTTTATTCCTACCAGCAACATTATGTAGCAGCTTTACGGTGAATTTTTCATGCAACACAATGGTGTCAAGGAGATTCATCTGTTTATGAAACTCTGATTTTTCCTGACAGACCCAAAGGCAGCAGGAAAGGAGGGAAGAGGGGAATGGGGGATGGTTGTGAATGTGACATCACCATGAATCCAAGAATATCACTCGCTTGCGAAGCCGGCGTCTCAACAGCAAACGGCCTCTTTATCACTCTACTTCTCCAACATGCAACAGTGATAATCCAGTGATGTAACCGAGCAGAAACCCTGCAGTCAGCCCTTATTTACTCAAAGCGACATGGCTACCTACATGTTGCTCTTGAAAGGTCCAGCTCTACCAGGAAAGAAATTAAGAAAACGGAGCTCAGAAAGTTTGGCTGACCTTTAAGCCTTTTAAAAACAGCAAAATAAAAAAGCAGAGCTGATGTTTTTTCCCTCTCTCTTTCTTCCACGACCCCCTCCCAAGGCAAAAAATCCCGAGGCCGACCACAGGACTTCCTGTAGGACCTAAATGCTGATTAGGCAGTCCACACACACACACACACACACACACAAACACAGGCCGAGTGAACTGGACCCTTTCCACCTTTCTGCAGAGTAAGACGGCGCTTTTGATACTGAACACAGCAGGAGGAATACTAATGAGCCAAACCAATCAGAGAGCTCGTTGTTGAAGTGTGTACCGGTGGGTGTCTGGAATGTCAATTAAAGAGCTGGATTTCACTATGAAACAAACCAAACACATTTTTCTGCCCGGTACACAACTATTTTTGTTGTTGTGCTTTGATAAAGTTACAAACTGTAGCTCTTATAAACAAAAGTTGCTAAAAATCCAAGATTTAATGCCGATTCAACAGATTTACTGTAGAGAACTTTGCTGTTCTGTTAGCTGTAAAAGCAATCTGTTCTTCTTATGCAGTTTTTTTTTTATGTGTGATATTTTACTGAATGCTATTTTACAAGCATCTCATGTCTCATGTGTTAAGATTTCTAAATGTACAACTTTAGACCTTTCAGAAAGTCTAACAGGAAGACTCTAGCTGGACGTGTTTGGAAATGGCTCTGATTATATATATATATATATATATATATATATATATATATATATATATATACTGTACATATGCTAATTAGCCATGCGCTACACTGAGTTGAAAAGCCTTTCAGCCTACAACCCACTGCTTTAAAAAAATAAATAAATACATTACTCAAGGATTCAAAAACCCATGTAAATTATAACATTGCCAGAAAAAAAAGGGGTCAAGTTTATCATCAACCTATGAAATAAGTCCGGAATTAAAAGTTTTACAAAACGCACTCAACTATGTTTTCAGGTAAAAATTTCAGACTTTTCCCCAAACAACTTTCCGGAGTTATTTATGTTCACTTTAAAACCTCTAAAAGATTCAAGATAAAAGATCCTCACTAACTTATGGCAGATATTTCATCTAAGTTTTAAAACATAGGAAGGTGCAAAAAGTATAAAGAGAAGAACACAATAGAGAAGAAGAGGACAAGGAAAAAACATTAAGCAAAGAAAGGACACAAGGAAGAGAAGGGACAATACATATGGACGAAAAGAGGAGGAAATAAGGGCACAAGGAAGCCAGAAAAAGAAAGAAAGGAATAAGGAAAGAAGACATGGAGGGGAGAAAGGAAGGGCACACTACAGTCCTTACACCTGAAAGAAATATTTACATCCTTAGTAGGACTCGGTAGTTCTTGCCTGGATTCTGGGGAGGTTAATTAGTACAGCAAAGCAGAAATTTAAAACCAATGTCATGTTAAGCACTAAATTGAACTCGAGTCAAGTTATACTATTATAATTTATAGTAGAAAGAAAGGTTTAAAACAGAGCTGCTCAGCCTGGCAAAGCAAGACACTAAGGAGGATTCTGTTTCTTACATTTTCTGCATGATAAGTACATTACATAATGTGCAATCATTCTGCAAGCCAGGACATCACTTACTGCTGGCCATTATAATTAGATCCAGTATGGAGACACAATGTCAATCACTTCCAGTCTTCCCCTCGCAAACATCCGTCACACACACACACACACACACACACACACACACACACACACACACACACTTTGTCTCTCTGTATGAGACGACAAGAGCGTGGGACTGGCAGGAATGTTCCCGATTCCACGTCTCCGTCACATGCTGCAAGATAACATAGTCAGGAAGCCAGAGGAACGCAGTCACTGGATTTCAAACAAGTTACATAGCTGTGAGGACACGCCTTGGAAACCTGCGTGCTCATGTAAAACAAAAAAGGAAAAGAAAATGCAAAGGAGGCGAGGCATTTCACCGTGTGACCTCATGCAGGCTCCGCCAAGCCTGTCATGAGACAGGAAACGTGCGCTTTTCGAAGCAAAGGAGCAGGAAAGCGTTTCTGCGTACACCTGAGCAGAGAAATCCTGGCTGGTTTACCTGCGTTTGTATGAGGAGGAAGAGGCCTTTTCTCGGTTGCTCAGGGACCTTTTACCGAGCACAATTACAGGAAACAACGATTTCTATGAGGAACTATCTGAGAACAGGCCGAGTTAAAGCAGCTGTGAAGCAGCAATAAAGGATCTTCGAATGAACATTTACTGTAAAGTCACTCGACTGCATGATAACAAAATCAATCTGGAGGAAATAAAAAATGGTCATCTTATTGCACTGCCAGTAAGCTGGCTGAAAATTTAGGGAAAAGTTCACCTGCAAGCTTGCTTCCAGAGCACAAAACCCAACTAATAAAGCGGAACAATAAACTATACTTTTAATCATTTTTGCAAATTTATTGTGTGCAATGGAACTGACTGCATGCAACATATTGCATTCACATTCTGCATGCCAGCAGAATAGCTGAAAGGCATTTTCCTGAAGCTTGAAGCAAATATTTAAGGTATATTTCAGATTCCAAGATGCTAAAGCTAAGGGGAAATGTTGGGAACTTTACAAGATAAAGGAAAAGAATGAGCAAGCAAAAAAAAACAGGTTGGCCTTCACTGTTATTCCAATAATTAATGATAATATTGCACTTAAGTGTGTTTTAATAACAGACTAGATAAATAAATAAGTATACGGTATGGCTAGCAGAGCTGTTCATTTTTAGTAGCATTAAGAACAATTGTAATTTTCTATTTTAAGCTAAATTCGCCGACACATGCATGTTGAGGATGATGCATTTTAGTCTGCATGATGATAAAACTGTTCATCGAAGCCCCGCCTTTAATATCACTGATTTTATCGAATGAATAACCTCCACTGCTGGTTCATCAAGTTCAGCAGAAGCCAATAGCAGATATACTCATTTAAATCCATTTTCACAAAGAAAATGAGAAAGCAGAGAAAAAGAGAGTTCACAGGGTTAGCCTAAGAAGGATGGAAAACCCTAATTTAAGTAAGTCCCAAACTGCAGATGGCATCCACCTTTAGAGGAAAGAGAGCCACAATAATGCAGAAGACTAAAAAAAAATAATTCAAAAATGCACTAGTGTTTCCGTCGGTCCAACCATTAACACTTAAAGTTCATTCTCGGCCAACTCTCTGATCTATTCCAACACAGGAGTGAAACTTTAAATCATTAACTAAATGTCAGCTGTGGCAACCCGCAACGCATGTCTAGGCTGCAATGATAAGCAGATCTCCATTGATCTAATGTCCCAGAGTAATTTAGTAATTTATATCCAATGGAATGCCACATAGTCAGAGAGACTGCGCCTTCTACAAGAAGTATCGATTTCAGTCCTGGTTGTTTTAGGCCAGGGCTGAAATTGTGATGACGGCTGCGAAATCCGTCCCGACTACAGTTTAACCATACCAGGAAGCCTGTGGAGACACACAGTCCGCTTAAAGTAACCATTTATGAAGATTGCGATACGGAAACACACACAAAAAAAGGGAGAAAGTTGTTGCAGATTTTGGAACAAGTCTAAAGGATACACTGAAAAATTTAGCTGGTGACCTAAAGTGGATGATATTTTTAGCTTGACTTGCTGACTGGAAACTCAGATTAGTGAACACACAATAGCTCAGCACTAAAGCAAACCAAAAAAAACAAAATACAGTTAGAAAATAGAGTCAATTAATCTTTGATTGCCATAAAGAAATCAACTTTTTTTTCTGTGGTAGGGATAAAAACTGAACAACCAATAAATATTTCACTCCAAATAGATCTTTGCAAAATTAGTAGTTGATATTACTATCAACTACTAACTCTGTACAAACAGAGTATCTAGATTTGTAACATTATGGAAACCTGAGTTCAAAACAGGATTTGATTCGTCCACTGCTGGATGATTTGGACATGTTCTGGACACCAAAGATTGAAGGTCAGTTTCCACATTCTACTTAAACTCCAATGTAAAGAAATATGAGTATATGAGCGCAATAATGAATAACCACCAGACCCAAAAGGAAATTAGAACCAAAATAAACGGATATAGAGTGTGATAAAAAACACTTTTTGAGGAAAAATATACAGTGAAGCTAAAATATACCGGAGATTTTTGTGAGTCATCTCCATAATTAAATGAAAAAAGAAAGAAAAAACGTAACTTGATCACAAATCAAGTAGCTTCCCTATGGTTTAGGTACATGAGTAGTTCAGAATGGTTCGCTTACAGGCATGAAATTGAACCTGGAAGAAACAAAAATGTCAACATGTAGGGACGATTTACGGATAAAAAAAACAAACAAAAAAAAACAAAACAGCCTTGCTGCTGCTTCCAATAAAAACAACAGATGATCGCTCACTGGGAAAAAGTAATAATAAAAAAAACAGATAAATAAATCCACTTCTCTAGTGGTAACCTAACAGGCCAAAAACACACAAATTCGTCCTACCTGAGGAAGGAAACAGAGAAATATAAAGACGTTTCAGCAGTTTTTAATATGCAGCATTGCTCTTTCTCCAGGGTGGCATTAAAATGAGGGCAGCATGAACTTGTCAAGAGTCACCTGTCAATTGCACCTTGTTTTTATTCAATTAGCAAAACCATAACACCTGACGACAAATACTTGGTTATTATTATTTGTGTAGTGTTTTTATTCTATGTCTGTAGAGGACAGAAGTATGAGAACTCTGTGTGGATTAAAGGTGGAACCAGTGTGTGTGTGTTTGTGGTTTGAGATGATTGGGGTTTGGTGGAAGGGGAGGACATGAATATGAATCACATACATGGAGAATATCTTATGTAAAAAGAGATTATCTCATATAAAGTGAATCGTGACATTGCACTATTGTGATCCCGGCTGAAGTCATCGTGGAGGAACAGGAGGCTACTCCCAGATTTGTTATTTTTTGGGACTGGTTTGCCTTGCACTTGGGGGAAGAGGATTTTAAAGCGACTCAGCTCTGCTCCACTGCGCATTCCTCTCGGCGGACGCACACTTCCCGAAAACAAGCAGGCTTCAGCCACGTTATGTAAGGGGAGCCCAGAAATCACTCCTTTCCCCGCTGATGGGTTTCACAGCTCCGACACCCTGGCTGTGGTAACTCCTGGCTACTGACAGAGGAATTTCAGGATTTCCTGGATGTTTCCAGCTCCCAACTTTGATTTAAACCCAGTGGCAACAAACACACACATATATACATAAGGTATAAAAATTGTCTTTCCAACCACACGGTCCCAGCAACGACTGTCAAAACAAACCAGCTGTTTAACTTTGCAGCCTCACACAATTAAAACCGTAGGCCACAAACTCAAAATCAGTTCTCATGACGGCACAAGTTAGCAGCATTAGCCATTTTTTTTCCTTAGCAAATTTAATAAGAAACTTACGATGCATTTCCTCCCAAGGTAGTTAAAAAGGCTGTCATTGTCCTGCTGTGACAGGATTAAGGAGCCCACATTGCCTTGCCGCCGTTGCGGCGGGTGTCCGCTCATTATTAGGGATCAGTTGATGAGGTCTGCACCCGCTGGCTGCTTGTAGGAGCTCCGGGAAGAGACATAAACAATCCCTCGGTCATCCGTGGCCTGCCTCCGACTCCTCACGCCAGTGCGGGAGTTTTCCGCCGCTCCGCCGAGATAAGGGTGGTGGTGGTGGTGGGTGGGGGGGAAACGTAGCTTCGGCGACTCTCGGCTCCTCGAAACCAGAGAGAAAACGGGGACAACAGGACGAAGCTGGGACGAGGTGGAAACTTTCCTTGGAAGTCCTGCCGTTATAGGAGCCCTGAGCCAGGTCCATCCAACATGGCAGAGTCCGGGCGAGTCCAAAATCTGGGAGCAGGGGGGAAGGACTCCCAAATGTGTCCAAAATAATAAAAAAGCCACTTAAATAGCATTTAAAAATAACTAAATAATCTAAATAAAACTAAATAATATCTATTTCTATGTTATTGGAAGCCTACAGCACATTATGTCGCGGTTTGTAGATTAAAAACGTGAAGCGCCGCCCACAAAGATGGTCTGATCCCGACCGCCACTGGCTTTTTCTGAAGGGAATGTGAACAGAATTGGGAGGAGATAAGGAAAAGGTGAAGCCGTGCATATGTCGTAAAGCTTCACGAGAAGGGAATTATTAAACCCTGAACGCATGCAGATCTAAAACCGTAAGCGTGTGTGAAAGTACAGCAAGAAGGATTAATGATCTTCCTGCAATAAAAAAAAAAAAAGTTTTCAATTAAAGGTTCTTCGGTTAGATGAAAGGTTATTATTATTATTATTATTATTATTATTATTATTATTATTATTATTATTATTATTATTATTATTATTATTATTATTTAAATGTTACTTGCATTTCGACTAACTATAAATAGCCTACAACTAAACGAAGGAAAAATTATTAATGCTCCACTTACGCCTCCAGGACTAGAGGGCCTAATCTGACATATGCTTTAAAGTGCATATTTGGGTCAGGCTAACCCCAACATGTACATTTGGATGTGGGCTTGTTGTATGAGACGCGTTTTGGTTGATGAAATAAAAGCCACTTCAGCAAAAACAGTTGGCCATTGATGGTAACTGTAATAGAAGTAGGTATTAAGAAATCTTTAAGAAATCTCTTATTACCCAGAGTTGTACTGCATTCAGTTTATAAAGGCAGTTAATTTAGGGCAGTTATAATATTCCCCATCTTTTTTTTATTTTTGCTAAATTGGTCACTTACAAAATTGCTGGCGGAGCTGTAAAATTTGCAGAACATGAGGCTATTTATAAGCTCTGAATCAGATATGTTGAGGCAGCTCCTTCAAACAAAGGCAGTATCTATGGTTTTGCATATATTTAATAATCCACCTTGGGGTGTTCGTGTCTCTTTCGGCAACATGTTTGGTCAGGCTCACCATCTGAAGCTGTAACTTGGGATTTTGCTCTGTTTTGTAATTCTGCTCCCTGTAACGACTGTAACGGTTCTAATTTAAATCATCAGATAAGCAATCAGTAACAGAAACTTTCTTCTAGTTTTGTGTGGATGTAATCCCATTCATGTCATTTTCATGTACTATTTTAAGGTAGCCTTTAAGCATTTTGTTTTGTTAACGCATGTCCAATCATTGTGGTTGTTGCTGTCACTGTTAAGAAAATGTAATTTCTCACAATAGAAATTTTAACCTTAAATCAGAGGCACTGCCAAAAGGAGGGCGCTGGGGGGCAATGGCTCTTGTAAAATTCCCAGTTATGAATTTATTAAAGCGGACATCAAGTTACAGTAAGTTGCAATCGATTTCATATTTTTTTCTTTTATAGCAGGCTGACTAACACGCCTTAATATGACTGTATGGTATAAATTCTGAGATCCTTTTTGTTAATTTTGAGCACCACCCCAACATCACGTTTAAAAACGTTTTCTGACGCACCCCTCCTGAAACGTGATGAACATTACATCTCACCTGGCAGTCCATTTGAACAAATCTTTCCACTCAGATACATGTTTAAGCGAGCCTGTGCCTGCCTGCATTATTACTCAACGGAGCTTCAGCACTTAGAGAAAAATAAATGAACAATGCAGCTCAGTCCCCATACTGTTTTATCTGTTTAGGGCTGTATTTACTTGTTTGCTTATACACATGAGAGGTTATCATGTTAATATATGGATAAGTGCAAAAGTGTGTCAGAACCCCACTTTTCTTTTTCTGGAGTTGACTTTTTTTTTTCTTCTTTTGGTCAGAATCGATTCTGTATTTATGAATAATTATTACTCATGATTTTCATCTGATTCTTTCAGATCTTGGTCAAACCTGACCCCTTTCTGTGAATGAACCTCAGCATACGTTCAGCGGGTCGCCATTATTTTCCTTCCTTTCCACCTGTTTAAAAGCTACCATTTGTTCTTCGTCCGACCTGAAAAACCCGACCGGCAGGTGCAGAAACACCTGAGGAAACTCAACCTTCCTCCGCCTATACAAGCTCAGCTATGTGAGTATCATTGTGACTCAACCTGAAAAAGGAGGCCTAGTTTTGTTCGTTTCCCTAGGCAAGACAAAAGTAAATATGGTGTCATTTTAAGATGAGGAGAAATGATACTGAAAACATGAAGGTAAGGTCTCATGAGAAAACCACTAAAATGATATGAAATTTCTGAAAAAATAGCCTTCCTGTTCTTTCTGGAGCCAATCTGAGTTTCAATGTGACATTCTTGACAATGGTTTGTGACGTGTGATGATGATCGTGCCGCTTTTGATGACAGCATGCAAAACCCGTTAACACCAGTTCCACCCTGTCTTCCTCACTTTATTGGGAACTTAACTGGACTCACTTCCTTCTGTTTAAAAAAAAGAAAACTGTTATTCAAAACTTTGCTCCAGACTTTTCCAAAAAAAGGGTCCTGCCGTCTGAGTAAGGAAGTAAAAGCTGCATGCATGTAGTCACATGACAAGGACACAGACATGCCATTCAGTGAATTCCAATGACAGACAACTGAAACCAGTTGGTATGCACTAAGATTTCACAATGCCAAGACATGAACTGAAAGCAAACACCATTGCTAGTGTAAAATATCTGGTATTTATATATATATATTTTCCTTAAGTTATTGTATTAAGAATGGTGGGTGTGGTAGCATTAGCACAGATGACTTTCCCGTCTTACAAAAGTATGTACACCCCTTGACGTTTTTCCACATTATGCCATATTGCAGCAACAAAGTTTGGTGTTTTTGGGGGGATGTTCTGAGTCAGACCAATACAATGTAGATTGTCATGTGAGAATGAATGAAGGTTTTACCTCCCTAATCGAATTACGCCCTATTTATATTAAAATTCAAAAGCTTGTGGTTGTAACATAACATATTGTGAAACTGTTTTAAGTCCTGTAGAAATGTGTCAGAACAATTTTATTAGCCAACAACTAAGAGATTTGTCTGACCCATTTCTGAGACTATGAGTATGAGAGATTGAAGGAGGAGGGCATCATGAATATTATATTTTGTTCTCTGCAGGAAGACATCCCTTACAGGCTTCTTCATGAATGTTTAATAATGCCCGCCTTTTTGGATCTCTTCACAGTGTTAGGTACCGAGGATTTATGAAATGTCTTAACAGGGCCAGCCAAATGGATTGTTCCATGTGAGAGGTGGCAATTTGCTTTGAATAATGAAATTGAGTAACTATAATGAATATGTTTGATTGGTGAGAAAACAAGGAAGCTAATATTTGAAGATGCCTGCTGGGCTGGACTGAGTCACACCTCCTTCCTGCTTTCCCATGTTTGTTCTGTGATAAAGTTAAACAGTAATTAGCTGATGAATATGTAGGTCTGCAGTTCAGCTACTTCAAATTAGGAGCCATCTTTGGCTGATGATCAGAAATCCTATCATGATAACTGATAATATTATTTTTTGTTCACAAACAGGAAAAGTTTTCGTTTTTATTCATGTGCAGATTGGAAAAAAGTCAGCAGCATTACCCGGCCATTTAATAGATAATAAATCCCAACTGCTTGTTTAATGCTTTCAGAGTGTGGCCACAAGGTGGCAGAATTACACCGTTTTCTCAAGGCACAGTGAGGGATTTAGGTTTTCCTTCATCAAAGGTTGCAAACAAAATCTTTTTTAGACTCAGTTATTTCATGAGTTATTTAATTTATAAACTGAGGAAATTATCTGAGTATTTTTTATAGTTCAAGGTAATAGCTTTATAGAAGAGACAATATCTAATCTAATCTAATCTAATCTAATCTAATCTAATCTATTCTATTCTAATCTAATAGGCTGTGGATATTTAATATGCCCGAGTATTTTATTTTGGTAAAAGCAAAAGCACACCCTTAGGGGCAAAGGTCATGAGATCAACTAACCTAACGATACAGCAAGAGCCACAATAGAATAATTTAGATCAATTTAGACAATTAATTAGAGAAAACGAGTCTCAAAAACTGTCTTAAAAGGAGAATTAAAGCAGGTAAAGACATCTAGATTTAATGTGTGCTACCCAAGAAGTAAAACTATTTATGATAGAGGGTAACTGTTTACTGAACAACTTTTTATATTTTATATGTTTCATCAATTTTGAGTAGACTTGCTTTATAACTAGCGATTTGTTTATCTATCTATACTTCTGGTTTGTAGTTATTTTTGGGAACAACGAACAAACAACTGAACACATGTTGTCGGTGTCAACGTCAGGAACAGCTCCCTCAACCTCCTACTGTGTTAAAAGACGTGGTCTGTTTGAATGCGCACTCCATTAGATTAGCTCCGTCTTGGGTTACGTCTTCCATCGCTGCAGCGATGGGTTTCCACCTAAGAGATCCAGTTTTCTGGTGGCGTTTGGTTTCTTCAATGTAACAAAACTCCAACCGAGTTAGTAAAACAGAAAACTAGTGGTGCTCTCCCTATCATAATCTGCATCTACACTTTAACTTTCACAAATTTATAACAAAATATCAACAAAGTGTGCAAAGCGTTCATGTGTTTCTGTTGTGTAGAACCGGCAGAGATCCCGACTGGATTTAAGGAGATCTGAGGCGAGGGAATAGATGCGATGGGACTAGGGGGTGATCAGGTAACATGGTGCATCATCGATACGAACATCATGAAACACACTGCTATAGTTAGACCGAGACGACGGGTCCAATAGATGATACTAAAGCTGCTAAGGGTGAAGGGATGATGGTGCAGCACGATACCATCACCATCAGGTTTTTGCCGTGTGGATGATGATGTGTTCGTGGTTGTGTGCAGTATTAGTATTTAGGTTGTGGCCCAAAAAGTTCAAACTCAAGTGTCTTTTCCAAAGGTTTGTCGTGTTCTGGCATTGCAAACTGCAAAGGGACTTCTGTCGGTTTTCTCTCTCAGCGATGGTCGTCTTCTCTGCATTGTTTTTCTGGATAACACAGTCCTTGCCTGTCAGTTTAGTTGGTGAGTCATCTCTTAGAGGGTTTGCAGTTGAGTGGTTCAATATTTATTTTAAGATGGTGGATTGAGCTGAACTCTGTGAGATGTTTAAAGCAGTTGTGTTTTTTTCTTAACCTAACCCACACAAGCCTCCTCTGTTGCTTGGCCTTCATACTGCTTTGAATACTTTTTTTCAGAAAAATTGGAAACCATGTATTATTTTTCTAACACTTCACAAATATGCACTACTTGGTGTCAGTCTATCATACCAAATCTGAACAGAATAAATTGATTTTTATGGCTCTTAAGCGCCAACATGTGAAGAGGTTCTAGGTCATGACTAAGCTTTTTGTTAGGTACTTTAATCTGTACATATTAAAAACCATGTACAGGTTATACTTTCAACCTTTGAGAAAGAGTTTAGAGAGTCACAGAACCACAGTGGTGCCTCGAAACAACTCCGACTCGCCTCCCTGCAGCAGTCTGTTTTATTAAAAGCGGGTCAGGTGTTGGTCAGACAAAACAGAAACTTAAAGATAAGGAGTGGGTGCACATCTGAGCTGGCTGGTACTGATGTCTCAGAGAGCAGGATGTTCCAGCGCACCCAGTTTCAGCTGAGAGCAGAGAGACAAACAACTTATTCATGAGATAACCATTTGCAAAACTCTAACCTCTCCCCCTTATTTATGGAATGAATACATATAAGCACGTGCTGTAAGTAATAGAAAAATCTAAATTTAAAAAACTGTAATAATTTTTTTTTTTTTTAAACAACAGGCACTGATTATACTTCAAAATATAAAACATAGCAAATACAATGCGTCAATACACTCATCACTTGCTTTTGGCATTTTCAATGAGCAAATCATTCTGTATTTTCTTTTAAGCGGTTTCATCATACGAGCGTGTTTCCTCGTAATAATCTGGATCTTTTCGAAGCAGTGGAACTCAACCGTCATCTTTAGTCATTTGGAGAAGCTGGAGCTGAAGCTGAAGCTGTATCATCGCACCTGTCACAGCTCGGGTCATCGTGGACCTAAGACAAGGTATAATGCAGGATGTGAACAAATAGAATAATACCAGTATAGCAATTACAGGTGTTAGACATTTCAAAAGCATCTGCCACCAGGTACCGCTGGTGAGCCAGGCTAGAAAGTCCCATTCTTGTGGAACGTGATCATTTGCCTTGGTTTTGCCAGGTCCTTTAAGGATGCCATTGCTTCTTCAATATGAGTGTCAATTTCTCCTGGAATGTAGGTCCAGCATGATGTCTCAATGATGTAGCAAACTCCTCCTTGGGCAGCGGTCAGCAGGTTCATTACCATGTGGTTTTGGAGCACCATCAGTCTCCCATTCCTTCTCTGTCCAGCAAAAACGTCGATGGGGAGATTCCACGAATGTCTTCAGGTGATGATCCGCAGTTTCCAGTCTGCGGGTGTTTTTTGGCGACTCCTGTCCGTGGGAGAAATGAATGTAGGAATTTCTGATTTTGAACTCGTCTGGAACGGCCGATTCACAGACACTTTTCTCACTAAGCTAATCTTTATGATAGCCAATTTAGGGACAAATGAACATTAATTCTACTCTGACAATTTCATGTTTCATTTATTAAAAAAAGTCAACGACCTCTAATAAAACTAATACACAAACTAAACCAATGCGTTTTTCACCTTTTATTAAGTGTTTCCTGTCTACGTGACTACAATAGCCAGAATCAATATTTGGTGTCAGAGACAATCTTACCTTCAGTGGATATTTGCCTGTGATTTGACTGCACATGTAAATCAAGCACATCGAGGTTGGTGGCAAGAGTGTGTTGATTTCATCCCCTGAAATCACAAATTTAAGATAGAAATGAGTGAAATAAGAATAATCCTGTATTAAAATCCAATTTTACACATTTCTAGCATATTATTTTGCTATAAAGCTATACTTATTACACAAAGGTGATTTGATTTATTTAGTACATATTAGTGCAGTCTACAGTAAAAAACTGCAGAAATTGATTTTTTTTTTCTTCTATAGCAAATCTTTTAACAGGCAGTAAATCAAATTGAAAGGGATGACATTGGAAATTAATCAACTAAACTGAAACGAAAATAAAATTTGAGATTTTAGCCTTTTTTATTGTATTTATTGAGGCTATTCTGGGTAAAATCACTAATCCCTTTATGGTCAGTAATCTACTGATAGTCTGCTGTCCGGATATGGGATTATGTGATGCCGAAAAATAATGCCTATCAGCATGAAGTCACCCATAGACTGTCATATTTCATTAGACTCCATCCAAACATATGAAAGCCCATCATCAGAAACAGGGTGTGATATAAAATCTTTAGCAGTTGATATATAGGTAAATTGAATTAGATTTGACATTTGAACATTTTCCTCAATATTCATTAGTTAAACTTATTTAGAATGTTCAGTTGCCAAGAAAACTAAGCAGGTCAATATATGAATCAATGTTATCATAAAACTGTGAATCTTTGAAATGCAGTAGGCAAAGCTCTGCCTACACTACTTAGCATTAATTGTGGATATATGTTGTAAGACTGCATAAAGTTTGGCTGCTTACTACATTGTGGTTCAGATGAACAGACATCAGGGCAAAAATGTCAACTCTATATACTTTATATACTAACCCGTTTCAAAGTATCAGATTTCAGACTCATCCTTTTGTCCAAATATGGGGCTTCAGGCTCTCAAACGACCAAGACAGCAACTGCTGGATAACATCACGGCGGCTTCTTCTTACAGTTTTCAGGCTGTGCACTTGAGATAAATAATGAGGCCTTTCAAACTGATTATTTATAGCTTCAGCAGGTATTAGGCTGGTGAGGGGGGCTCTGTAAAGGAAGCTTTTAAGTGGAGTAACGGTGAGGTAAATGGTTTCGTCTCACTTCCTGTTTTCGTATCCCTGAAACCTCACAAATCAGTATGCCACATTAGTTTAAGATTGCTAATGAGCGGGTATTAGGTGCCATCATGTATTCCCAGCGGGAGGTGCAGTGAAGTGTGCTGAAAGTGGCTGGGGTGCTCAGTTGCAATCCCTTGGGTGGTGTGCTGTCTGAATGACTGCTTGTTCAGGTTAGCAGAATCTCATAGGCGCAACAAATAGTACAATGTTTACCTTTAAGCTTATTATACCTAATCAACTTAAAAAGGTGAAGTGCAGCTTTTATGTGTTACATTTAATGGGTAACCTAACTAGAGGGTCAAAATCCAGGCTCACCTGTAGGAAAGTGAAAGCAAAACTAAAAGGGTCCAATTTGACATGTAAATTTATTCTCAAAGTGTGCTTGTTGACATAGCCACTGCAAACACAGGTGATTACAACAGATGTCATTTTATTAATAGAATGAATGAGTACAAGTTGAAGCTTTTCATCAAATCAAAAATATTAATACAGTTCATGCTGCTGAGTTTTATTTTATTTTCTTTAGGAGGGATGTACACCTTACTCAAACTCGTTTTGGTCTCTTTCTTTATGAAAGTGCTCAAAACACATGTGAAGCATGGTTAAAGTACAGTTATGCGGTCAAGGAATATGTTTAGGATGTGCAAAGTCGTTCAGTCATGCAGTAAATGGCATAAATATTTGAAATGTTAAAGAACATCAACGTAGCTGCCGAGTCCATAGAGCAAACCAACAATATCACCAAAAAACCAGCCTCAGTGCTTTAAGACGTTGAATTATATTTATCAAGAATAGTCTGTATCTGGGACAATTTCACTTCCAAATGAATCTAGGGAATTATATACAAGACGAAAATTCACTTTCTTATTAAAACACATAAAACATTTACACAATTGTTTTTCTCGGTTTTACAAGGGCATGTTTTTTTTTCCATTAGTGAGCACTCAAACCGATGTAAGTTTCCAATGTATAATCTGTCTGGGATGCGGGGATCCATGGCTGTAGCACTTGCAGGAGTCATGTTATGTTTAATCGAGTCTCTGTTTGCACAGAAAGGCACTCCAGTAATGTTTGGTTCATGATAAATTCACAGTAATCCCACATGGTTCCAAATTTCTACTCTGCTCAAGGTGCTGCATTGCTACATTTATGACTGGGTTAATATGCGATAACTTTAAAGGAATAGTTCAGGATTTTTAAAGGGAATTTCCATTAAAAGTTTAAAGGCAGTTCTTTCCGCTCCTCCTAACAATTTACTGGAACTTTACTTTGTAATTTTGAACTATCTCTTTTGGTGGTTTATGGAAAACACGCTTTCAAAAAAAAAATTTTAATCAAACAGACAAATTCAAGTTCTGGAAATACTGTCTTTGGGACATCAGGCAGCATTCAGTGCGTTGTACTTTGCTTTTAAAAAGTCTAAAAAGTTTAACATTTTTCAACACAATTTCAGCATGCAGGTATGTGCAGGAGTTATGGCATGCTTAAAAGACTTGCTGCGATTAAAAACTACCCACAATTCCTCCACTGGTGATTCTGCACCAGAGCCGGACCAAGGTACTGTGGGTCCCTGAACAAAGTTTGACTTGTAAGCCTCGCTTGTGATCAAAACTTGTTTCAAAAGATGAAATCAGGTTATATGTCTTTAAATATACAAATAAGTTGATTGTAGCACACACATAAAAAGAACGGAAAACACAAAAATCCATTTGGGTTTCTTTTAAGATTTTAACTTATTTAACCACAAAATAATTTATTCCATAAAGCTTGCTGCAGCCTAGCTGCTCTAATTTACAGAACGTAACACTGAAGATGTCAGGTGTCACACGTTTTGTTTTGCACGACTCTTTAGGCCGGCTCTGGTCTGCAAATGAACTCCATAGCAAAAAGAGCAGTTACAGTTGTAAATATATCAAAATAGAAAATGCTCTTATTTTAGAATCCAAGTTTTTACACTACAGAGGAAAACGGCAGTAAATTCATGTAATTTAAATAGGTTAGATAAACAGTCAATGGTCTCAGTTGGGCGTCATAAAGTGAAACATCAGAACATGTTAAATAAAATATGACATACAGGTGCATTTCGATACATTAAAGAGTTAAATTATTTCAGTAATTCAACTAAAGAGAAACCCACACATTTGTATAAATCCATCAGACACAAATTGATATAAGTGTCCCATTAATATTATGGTTTAGAAATAATGAAATTTAGTTTCCCAGAAAACTGGAATACTAATACCAATATAAAAAAGGGAATGTCAGCATTTACAAGGAAGAATCATTACTAAAGAAATGGCTGTTTAGAGTACTGTTACAAGCCCATTATTGGAAAGTTTAGTGGAAGGTAAAAGTGTAGAAGAAAAAAAAAGTCAATCCTGAAGCAACTTGGGCGTGGTCATTATATTGCATAGTACACGGGCATACTTTGTATGTGACTTTTCTTTTTAAATTAGTTGATACCTTTCAAAGACTGAGTTTTTCCATTAGTTGTAAACTGGAAAGTACATGTATACCTCTTTTACACGTCACACAAATAAGGAGCCAGCCTCCTTACTGTTTGTGACTTTTGAAAAGCTGAATTTTGGGAAGCCATCAATCTCGAAGTAAGCAAATGCTTCAGATATTAAACCTGTCGATTCAAATAAGAGTTTCACATTCTGAACAGAATCACAGAAACATATGAACTTATTGTAGATGGTCCAAGTTGCTGAGATGAACCTGAATCATTTTTTTAACAGATCTGTTAGGAATCTGATTTTACATTAAGAGTTTGTTTTTTTTTCCTTCGACTTCAGTTGTCCGTTGACCTCTCCATTCTTCCCACTCACGCAGCCTGGGTCTTTGGTGCACCTTATTCTCAGCAGCACGTTGGACAGCACGTCCTGGTACAGACTCAGGATCAGCCAGCCCGGGAGATACAGGAGGGTGATGAGTCCCATGAAATTGTGCGGATAATGGGAGTAATCCCAGGAGCAGGCGTCAAACTGCCTCAGCGTCAGCCCGCAGCAGAACTCCCAGGTGTAGATGAAGCAGATGTAGATGGGCAGGCGCCGCCAGGTCCCCCAGCCTCTCCCGAAGTGCAGGTGGAAGTAGAGCTTCTCCACCACGAAGCTGCAGCTGCCGTACATCAGGAAGGACCACAGGGACGTGTGGCCCCCGGTGGCCCTAACCCCTTTCTCCACCAGGTTGAACAGAGACGTGAACAACACCTCGTCCAGGAAACCGTGCATGCCGAAAAACAAGAACCGGGCGAACCCGGGAAGTCCGCCTAAAGGATGATGATGAAGATCCGGACCGCCGAGGCTCCTCCAGAGGTCGGCGCAGCGGGAGGTGGGCTGGTACTGCAGGTGCGCGAGCCCTCTGTGGAACACCTGGGAGAAATACAAAGCCAGGATGTAGTGGACCACCAGCTGCGTCCCGGACACCACTCGCACCTGTTCGGTCAGAGTGTTGATGTTCCCGACGAGGATCTGCAGTCCGATGTACACAGACGGATAAAAGACCAGGTGGAACACCACGGGCCGACCTCGGAAGCACTTCTTCTGGGAGTAGATCTTCTCCAGTGCGAAGTGGGTCAGTGCGTGCATAACGCACAGATACGGAGAGGAGAAGCCCACCAGCTTTGGGTCCCGAGTGGTTAGGACCCCCTGCAGGGAGGAGAGCAGGACGTCCAGAGTCACGCCGTGCATGCCGTAGAGGTAGAGCCGCATCCATCTCGGCAGCTCTCGCAGCGACTCCCCGGCGTCCCCGGCGTCTCCGGACGGTTCCTGTTGCCGGGGCGCAGCAGCTGTTTTTAGGCTGGTGCCATGCTCCCTAGAGCGGCTGCGATGACCTTCTCTCCACCGACTGGCCATGATCAGTCACTCACTGCGGAGAGACTATGTCAATGTCCTTTTCCTTGGCATTGTTGTTTTTAATTTATTTTCCGCTGCGTCCGCAAGGTGAAGCGAGAGATGCGGCAGCAAGCGGCTGGTGCCTTTAATGCAGCCCGGAAATACCAGCTCCCGGAAGGAGAACCGAGGCCCAACCCTGCGGAGTTGTAAACAAACAAATGTTGTGTATAAATATGCTCTCCCCATTCAGTAAAGCCCCATTGAAATAGTTAAGCCAACTTACCATTTCGATTTCCCATCAAATGCCTTTAGCAAGAGATAAGAAATGACACATTCGTAAACCGACATCAAAATTCGCTTGTAACTTAATTTGCATAATGTCAAAAATGATGGTTATGATATTTACGCAGTCCGAGCTGCAACTCCGGCTAAAACCGGCAATTACTCGATGCCGATGAAGTAAACACAACGGGGTCGTACCCATTTCTAACCGGCATTTGAAGGCAGCATCTGCAGTCAGGACGTTTGACGCTGACGCGGTGCCGCTGCGACGTCGTGACGCCGCTGTAATTACAAGTCATTAATGGTGATTACATGAGATTAGAGACAGTAAGG
Source organism: Alfaro cultratus (assembly GCA_903066825.1). Lineage (NCBI taxonomy): Eukaryota > Metazoa > Chordata > Actinopteri > Cyprinodontiformes > Poeciliidae > Alfaro > Alfaro cultratus. Next base: position 19,750 of record CAEFZX010019211.1, on the reverse strand, counting down.
ATATGCCAAGCTGAACTACACCATCGCAGAGCTAATTCAGATAGATAGGAACAGGAAAACAATTGTTGAAAGGAGACCACAGAAGGTCACGTTTGCCACGCGCCGTGAAGGGGACTCGGCAAATCATGCAGGAGGAGATGAACACTTTGTCCCCACAGGATATACTGGTGGTGGCAGAATCATGCCGGCGACCAAGTTCAAAAGGAAGAAAGGCGATATAGATAATTTTATCTATCTTGCCTTCGCTTCATGTCTCAGTTTATGTCAACAGGTGCTCGTAAGAATGATAAATAAAAACAATCCAGCGACACATAGATTCAAGAGTGATACTGTCTGTCCAAATGGAGGCCCAATTTTCACAGTTGCACCATAGTGTGTGTTGCTGAAGATTCCGGCGGTTATGTGTGAAATGTAGCCTGTGAGAATAACATGTATATATATGATTGTGTGCATTATCTCCTTAAGCTTCTTCTAAAGACGTTAATCCAAACACTAATCCTTTGGACAGCCTCCAGTCATTCAGCCCAGTCAAAACAGGTGAGGCTCGCTCTCAAGTCAACCAAACAGCCACAGAGGGGCGCTGTTGAGAGCTCAACCGACATGCAAACGTTGGCAAAGGGGGCAACTGTGTGTCTATTTCAGGACAAAAGTCAGCACAGGCAGCGTGTGTTTGTGTGTGTGTGTGTTAATGAAATATTGCAGTAGTTTTGTTTTTTGTATGAGGAAACCAACACCAGCCTCTTATGAAATATCAGACACATTTCTTACTTCCTTTGCACGAGTCTTTTAGGTTTGCATATGTGTGTGGATGCCTTTAGAAGTTTTCCTCTTCAGTTTTTGCATATTTAACAGAACATATGGTGTTTCTAAGTGCATTATCCTACACTTTGGGAAATGTTTGCGAGCTGCACCGTGTTTTGCAGCTGCATGTTTCACTGCTTTCACACTCATGCAAAACAGAGATGTTATCAGCAGCTTTCGCGGGTTTTGCTGAAAACAGAATGAATCAGCTTTGTTTACCGTGATCTGAATCACAAAACCGAACTGCTACAAAGTGACAGCAAACCAACTGTGCTTTCCAAAAGTATCCATTTTATCACCATTTAGTCATTTTCTTTTTTCAACTCAGTTGAAAGTGATACATAGTTTTCAAACTATTTTACAAACAGATTTGCATCTGTATTCAATTTGGATTTTATAGAGGTATGCAGTACCTGTGGAGAGGAACCGAGTATTTGCAAATGTTTTGATTCTGAAACTTGCAAAAAAATAAAATAAAAAAATTGAAAACCCTGTATTGCTTCTTCCCACCTTACAATTATGCACTTTGTTGACTTTGCCAATCACATGCAAATTCAAGGAAGTAAACACCAAAGTTTCTGGTGGTAAAATGACAAAATGTGCAAAAGTTTGAGAGGCATAAACACTTTTGAGAGTCACAGTGTAAGGAAATAATAAGAGTTCAATAAAAAAAGAAGAAAAACAAACAAACCTTTAGATCTCTTTGTTTACGCAACTTAATAAAAAAAAATGAAATTCATATTCGGAGTGAAACAGTCAGGTTTGATGTTTGAAGTCACTCCTTTGTAGCGCCTCCTGCTTTGAAGTCACAGTTTAAATGCAACAGAATTGAAAAGTCACACACAACGGGATCTCAAAGGGGAAGAAATTATGTTTTCTTCTGCTCACAAGTTTTTCAGAGTGAGCCTTTCCCTCCTGCCCCCCTCTGTGCGATGTACATCAAAAGCAAGACACTAACTGCATGTGCAACGGAAAATGTTTGATAAAGGATGTTGTTTGCTAGCAGTGGGTGGGAGAGTTTAACCACACAATCTGTAGGATTCACTCTCTGTTGTTACCTGTAGGAACAACATAGACATCATAATTCCTTCCCTACTTCAATGATCCAATTTCTATTACAATTCTCACTGCTCATGGCCTTGTGTGAAAGAGCAGGAAACTATATGAACCCAGTAGTAGAGCGTAAGTGGTACTACTGTCCCGTTTTTACACATTTGCATGTCAAAAACTCATAATTTATCAGACTGAAATTGTCACACTCCTCTGTGTTTTCAGCCTGTTTTTCCAAGTTTATAAACCGAACTTTAAATCATATTTAAAACAAATATTCATCAGCTGTTGTGCTCTCAATAATATGTTAAAATGGAAAAAAATATACTAGCTAGATGGATGGATGGCTGATCAGTTGATCGGATAAATGGTTGGATGAGCGGTTGGATGGACGGAGGGAGGGGCGGAACGTTTTGACAACAGAACAGGACATACAGTCTAGACACAGCAACATTTTCCCAAAGCCCCTTTCTGCTAAAAATGTACAAAACCTGGAAAACGATTAGTTCAAATTGCACACCTTCTCTGAACTACACACATGGAAGGCCCCTCCTTTTCCTTGCTGTCATCCTTTAAAGTCCATTAAAAACATATCTTTTCACTTGGATTCAAATTCAGTTAATCCTTTGAGTTAGTATTTAGTAGATTCCCTAATACAACTCAGAAGGCACATTGCTCCAGGCGGAGGTCTTTATATCCAGGCGGCATCATTTACTACCAAGTCAAAACTATAGGCATATATGCATGTAAGAAGAAACAACAGTAGGTGGAGGAACCTGGAATTTGTCTTGGAAAACCCTCATACTTAAAAAAACCTTAAGTTATTCTTGGATTTGATAACCTTTAGAAGCATTATTTTTAGTTAAAAAACAAAGTCTAGAGTGGTTGGGGCTTTCCACTAGATGGCAGCAATGTCACACAACCCTTTTCCCTGCTTGTGTGGAACCCTTCCACATGAAAATATTAATTTACTAACAACAAAAAACAACAACAACAACAAAAAAAAAAACAATCAAAATAATGATTTTGAAGGGAGAAAAGTGCAATAACTGAAGACTTAGTGTATTATATAATTGCATACAGTAGCGAGTAACATGGCAAACAGTGTGCAGATCAAGATTTCCTGCTCCAGTTATTTGTTGCTGTCACTGTTTCCTCAGATATTTCTAACAAACAGCAGAACATAGATCTATTAACGGTAGACAAGATCTAAGAAAAGCACGTACACCGAAAGTCCTGACAGAATAAATAACAGAAAAATATTTCCCTGACATGCTGTTAATCCCGTCACATCTGAGAACGGCCATGAGATTAAGTTATGGGATGTTTGACGAATGCGATGCTTGACCGAGTCACACAGGAAATGAATGCAAATCTGCGGCTGTGTACTTAAAATGAGAACCAACCCCACACCACCAGAAAATGTAATTTCAGAAGCCATTTCCCCCCATTTTGAGCTATTATTGAATAGACAGCCGGCCCTGCGCTCCCGTATTGTCTCTCACGTTGGCAGCTTGGGCAGGGTAATGTGTCTGTGACGTCCCAGAGCTCGTCGGTGAGCACCTAAGTGCATGCAACGTTTGTCTTTCTCAATCTGCAGCTCTTTGAAGCCTGTTTGTTTTCATTTTGTTCCCCTTTTGATAGTTTTCAAAAAAGGATTTTACTGCTGCATGTGTAAAGAGTCAGTATGAGTCTTTTGCCCCTTCCTGAGCTGTGAGGAGAAGGAGATCGAGGGGATTGATTAGTCTAACTGACTGGGGGGCTGGAGGGGGGTTCACTGTGTTCCTGGGAGCAGTTAAGGTTCTTGTTTGTAAATCCCTCCTCATTAAGGATGCTGCACAGCTCTGAATCCTTCCAGGGCTCATGCTCAGGAGGAACACATCCCACTCTCCTCTCCTGTCCCTGTTTCTGCAAATGCTCTCCTTCATCTTTCGCTTTTGATACTCAGAACTCATCTTGTACACACTTACAGCCTTGGGATGCTGTAAAAATTATTTCTTCTATTCGTCTAAGTTTGATTATTATAGCAATAAATATACTACACACTATTCAAAATGGGTAAGATAAGAGAACACGCTATTCAAATAGCTGTTTGAGATTGTTCAGCCTACTTTATGTTGTCAGACAGGTTCTATAATCCATAATCACGTTTTTTTTGTTTTTTTTACATTCAGTAGGTTCATTTTTATCCAATATGAACATTTATTCAAAGAATGTGCCCTTTAAAATTGATGTCAGCAAACACCTATCATGCCGTCCCTACTGATGACCACTGAAGTGGACCTTGAAAAAGGTGTGTGTTTTGAACTGCCACTGAGCCGGCTAAGGTTTTGATATGAAACAGGATTTGCTTTTCACAGTTAAAAACAACAGCACTTCCTCTTCCTGCTGTTAAACTGCAGTGTTCCACTTTACATGATCCTGTTAAGTTTTATAATCTTTCCCGAAGCCGTCTCTCCTTCTGTGTCTAGAGACTTAAAGAGGTGGTGAGGGGGAATGTTACTCTGGTTCACCTTTCTCTTTGTTCTCACATTTAAGAAGACAGTTGTTCTGGAAACTGGGTCAAGACACTTAGCAACTGGCTCTGCGTAATGTTGCAGCTTCATAAAAAAGTGAACACGCAAAGCACTGCCAAAGTGTTGTGGTTATGTGTATGTACAGTACTGATACAAACTCCTGAAATGTATTCGTATTTTCCATTTCAAAAGCATCAGGAATCCACAGTTGGATAAAAGATGGTATTACGTTTGAGAAACACAGACACATTCAATCAAGAAGCAGCTGGCTGCAGTCTCTCATTGACTATCTTTCTGTTGTAAGGACATGAGCCAAAAATGTCAGCTTAAAAGATTTATTGAGCACAATTGAGGATGTTGTACAAGAAGAAAAAGAAGAAGAATAGTGAATTTTTGATGGAAAAATCTGGAGACAACAGCTGTAGGCGGTGGTAATTGAGAGGTAGTGGGGGATTCTTGTCAGGACATCAATTCCCTGACCCAAATATGGACCAACACATGTTACAAACCCTACACAGCTTTTTGCAGTGTGTAGGGTTACAGTCACAAACCTCTTTGCAGTTTATTGGGATTTAAGTGGATAGACCAACACAATTTTGTGCGTAATTCTGAAGTCAGAGTGGAAAACATTTCCCTTCCAGCAGGAAGCTAACCCTAAACAGCCAGAGCTACAGAGGCTAGGGAACGAAGGGGTAGGAATGAGGGATGTAATCAGAGGTGTAGTTGAGAAATAGATCTGCTCCCTGAACGTAAATGAACAGATTGATCCTTATGTGATTAGATAATGAGCTTCTGAGGCAGCATTTTCCATCTTGAACACTTAGCAGCTTGTATGACATGAATACAGCAATCTGTTGCCCTGAATAGTTTACCTCATGCTTCTCTTCTCTTTCTATCCAGGTGAAAATCAAGTCGTCTCTCACAGTCCAGTACCTCGTTTCACCGTTTGTCCAAACTACTAGCAGATTCAGACCTCTGCTACCTTTCTGTAAACTCCTCTTTCTGTTTTCGCCACCTAACTCCTCGCTCTGCCCTCTTCTCCAACTTAACTCAGTGCTGCACTTTGTGTACTTGTTGCCAGACAGTTCTTTGTCTGCCTCAGGGCTGGGTAGATTGACCTCTCCACCTCTCCTCTTCTTCCTTTCCTCTCCGTCTAGACAGCAGCCAGTGGACAGGGTGATTTAATTTTACTTGCCCGGGGACTGAGCCGGTACATGGAGAGAGAGTCTGTTTATAGATGTCGGGTTACTTCTGTGGTAATTTTCAGGAGATTAGGACACATCAGGTAGAATGGGTTTACCCTTGAATCCAGTCCGTCTTGTTTTCCATCCGCTTTGCACCCTGTGGGAGATCTGGAATATTGTAGCCATGGGATACTAAGGCTCTATGGATGTGTGTCATGCTCTGATTGGTTCATCCACCTCCAGCTGGGGAATGCAGACCTGTAGTGCTATAGATATGGATCAGTGACGACGGTGCCTTTGTCTCACTATCTGGTTTAGTCTACGCTTTGTCCTCACCCCACCTTGTCTCAGTCGTTCTCTGCTCTGTTTTCATCCTCCGTATAGGTCCCCACACACAAATGAGAAGGCCAGAGTCTGACTGATAGGATGAGATGGAGGAGAAAAGAGGGAAAAGGAATGTTGGGGAACAAGTGGGAGTGGGGTTATATAGGTCAGCAGTGTGTGTGTGGAAGCGTGGAGGTCCAGTGGAAAGCCAAGCAGGATATTGTCCATCATTGGTGGCATCAGGAGGTAAACAGGAAAAAGCAGCAGGTGGCTTGTCAGACTTTAACTGACCTATGGCACATGACTCACTCTCTATTTCAGTGTGTTTGGATGCTCTTCAGACACAGAGGGCTCCAGTTTGAATGTTTCTTCAGGTGAATAAACTCTTTTAACGAAATAAAAGGAAGAGATGGCATTTATCAGGACCAAAACCTGACTCAGTTTGTGGGGGCTTCGGGGGACTAATACTACACATTGCCCTGGACACATAGTCTCCACTGTGAAACACAGTAATTGCAGCATCATGCTGTGGAGATGTATAGCACATTGTAGACTATTGCAGGAAATTTACCCCAAACTGCTGTTAGCTGTAATGCAGACAACTGAGTTTGAGTATTCCCCTAATTTCTCTTGATGCAAACTTCACACATTCCAAGGTTTACAGCCCTAGTTATCAGGGTTTTGTCCCTAAACATTACTAAGTGCTAAACAAATCTGAAATAAACAAGCACCCAAGTGAAACAACAAACAACTATTTCGCTTATGTAGTGAAAATTAAACTCACTGTGATCATTTTTACCAGACTGCAACCTTTTTTTTTTTCTAGCTATGCAAAAAGTATTCTTAGAGTTCTCGATGAATCAGACAAGTTTGCTGGATATGGAAATGAAACACACCATCAAACCTTATGACGTGCTTCACAGCCTTAAAAATAAAGTTACAAAATGTCAAAGAAAAAGCACTGAGGAGAAAAAAAAAAAAACACAAAGCAAAGAAAAGCTTCTAACTTTTAATGAGCTCTCAAGGCATCCTGAATGTCCAGGTAGACAATAGAACCTCCATAGGCTCTTCTTTAATTCTTCAGCTTGCAGCTTGACTGTTTAAGTCTGGGTTTGCTCTGCAGGGGAAACGCTAAGCTGGGTTAAGAGGTAGTCACACAGCTTTAAGTGAATTTGATACCAGGTACGTTCTTTCATTGGGAGCAATCACAGAAAAACAGTAAATCTCAATCTCGGCCGCGCACCCTGAAGGAAACCTGAAAATGAGAATAACAATAGGATTATTGTTTGCATGGCCTTCTTGTTCTCTATAATCGACTTCTTGTTCAGTTTGAATCAACTTGACGCCTTAGAGGTGGACTTAAGCGGAGCCCCATTGTTTTAGCATTAATCACGAATGACCAAGCAGCTTCTTTAATCTTTCTTATATAAATCACAGCAGCCAGTTATTACACTTTCAAAACAAAGCATCTGCCATTAGAACGGTCGCTTCATAACGGGAGTAAATCAAGCGAGTTGCCCTCTAGTGCGTTTTCCTTACAGGTAATTTCGTTCAGCAGTCTGTCGCTCCATAAATAATTAGCAAGACACGTCTCCAATGTTCCCATCGCTCAAGGACATGAAAATGACACTCATTCCTTTATTTGTCTTTTCATCTGCCCCCAGTCATCATTTGGCAAAATCCTTTTCTCCTGCATTTTTTTTCAAATTCCCGCAGTAAGTCTCTCAGTTTCCACTCCTTGCAGTGCCGCTAAATCCCCAAACTTTGACATTGTTTGGAAAATTCTTAAAGAGTGGGTCATTTTAATTCAACTTCTGCAAAAAAAAGACCATGTTTTTATAGCATTGTATGTAAGTATCTGGCTCCAATTGTACAGGAGATTAAGTAGAAATCCAGCTCAATTATTTCTCCACTCAAACAGCAACGCCTGAACCTCTGACCTGCATGAGGAAAACAGAAAATGCTTTCTCTGTTCCTTTTCTTCCAAGGCATATTCATCGCTAAATGGGCCAGAAATGGGAAGACTCCCTTACTATTATCATCATCGTTATTGTGACCATTTAAAGAAGCGGTGCAAAGGTCAGTGAGAAGTGAAAATTGCTAAAGGTCCTGTTAATGAGAGACCATCCATTAATGCAGATGACGGATTATAGCTCATAGAAATGGACTCATCCATTCATACATTTTTTTTTTTTTTTTTTTTGCTATTACTCCTAGCTCCATACTAACTGGGTTAGAGGTGTGCAGGGCATTTCTCTGTGTATCACTGACCCGTATTAAGTTACATACAATTCCCCCGGGAGGGGATATGATCGTCTGTGTCGCTAAAAAATGAAGAATGAGAGGAAGTGGTTGGGGGAGGAAGAGGAGGAATGGCAGTAAACGATGTGAAGCTCTTGCTTGTATTTACTGGAAAAAGGGAAAAAAACAGCATTAGATTTGAGTAAAATCCTGGACAGAAAGCTGGGAAAACATAAAATATTGTCTTTGCAGATGTTTTATGAGTCACAATTTTAGCCGTTAAAGGTTTAACGCAACACTGAATAACTTTAGCAGACAGCCTGATAAATCCTTTTTGTCTTTATTTTTGTTTGATTTTTGTTTTCAACCCCCGTCAATTCATTGTAAATCCATTGGTAAAAGTTAAGACCAACACACATCTAAACTGTGGGGTATCTTAACCATCTGTCTCGGTTTTTACTGGATCTCGGTTCTTGTTCTCAACATAACCGAGAACAAGAACCGGTTATGTTCTGGTTCTCTTTATTGGCACTTTGCAAGATTTTATTCTGACCTGTCTCGGCAGCCCGGAACAAACTTTTGTCACTTTAGAGATCCGAAATCTGAGCCAACACAGATAGCACATGTGCTATCTGAATGTGGTATTCCCAAAAGCTGCATTCCTGGGCCACTTTTATCCAACATTTATATGCTTCTTCTACAACGTGCTGACGACACACAGTCTGTCACCACAGAAACACGATCCGTTACAGTCACCTTCAGCTCATCCGCCCCGACCTAAACCAAGAAAGTGGATCATATTACACCACACATGGGCTCCCTTTTTTGTAAAAACATCTGTTTTTAAAACGCCATTGCTGTGAGGTGCAGAATGGTCTTGGATGGTGTGAATAAATATCAGCACTTACAGATCATCTGAGTTCTGCTTATTCAATGTTCAACTGAACATGAAGGAGCAGCATGGAAAGCTCCCTGGAAAATGAAATGTGGAAAAACGGATGGAATTGTTTCTTCCTTTTTTTTAACTGATGCACACATTTTACTGTTAATATTGTAATGCTTGAACTTTAAATAATGTAAGAATGGTGCTTTTCAAATAAGCTTGCAATGCTTACAAAGCTTGCAATGCTTACAGCGAAGCCTGTCTTTAGGACACAGTTAGCTATTTTCGCTTTTCCCCCCCCTTTTTCCGACTTGTACGACCGACCTCTTCTCTTTCTGTTGTTCAGAGCTACCCACATCCCTTTCATCATCTGTTCCTGAGCCACCTTTCTTGTTTTACTCTGTCCTCTCCTGCACACTCACTGCTTTCGGCCTGTACATCTGAACCCCGTGTCCACACACATGCACACGCTCACATTTAGCAGCCGAAGCTCTTCTGCCCGTAAAATGTCAACGGAAAGCTGAGCTAATGCAGACTATTAGATTTTAAATCCGGCAGACTGTGCGAGTGAGCACGGCCGCGTATGAGGCTGCGTTTGAAGGAAGCTGTGCAGCAGACTTGAGAACAAATTCTTCTCTGCATTACGTTATCTGTCATCTATCAGAGTTCAGACAGGAAGTCACCTTCCAGCAGGACGCGGATGAAGATAGATGAAGTGTTCCATGTTCCTCCACTCATTTTTCCCACCTATTTTTCTGCTCTTTTCTTTTAAACGGTCAAAGATAGTTCTTCATTTAGCACACTCTAAGCATCGCTTGATGTCTCATATCAAGATATATATAGAATAAAAAAAACATTATTAGCTCAGAAGACACACAAAAAGCAGTGTGAGAGAAATGATAATTTGCCTACAGTAAAGGATTTAGACCTGCTTCATAACCTGCTGCAAAAGATGTTTAATTAGCATGATATGTTGCACGTGTGGCAGAATTTACCATTATATTTCATACTATCTACTCATTAAAATATACAGACTCAGGTCCTTCTCATCAAGAACCATTGCAGTTTATTGAACCATTCTCAGTGTTCATTTTGAGTTTTTAATATATAGCTAATAAGGCGCTATCCGAATCTTTGTATGTTTTTTGCATAGCTTCGCTAAACAGCTCAGGGTTTTATTCCTGTTGCTGGAAGAGGTGCACTCACCCAACAAAGAGCAGGCTGAGCAGGCGCAGCTGGAGAAACCAGTGGCCTGTGCATCCGTCAATGTTGGGGTGTGTGTGTGTGGTAATTTGGGACAAGGCTCTAATGACCAAATTATAATTCAGATCATGCGCAGCGGCAGGAATGCACACAGACTCCCAAACAGACATGCATGCAGGAGCACAAAGCAACGATTTGTGAGGCTGTCAGACTGTACCGGCGTCGGTGTATAAAATATTGTGCTTGCTTTGCTATGTGTGTCTCAAAGGGTGTGTGTGTGCATGTGTGTGACAAAACTGTACGTCAATCTGTGCTCAGTGTGTGATGACGAGGTCACTGTGCTGAGCCTCTTAGCTTCACAGTTCAATTTGGATTTGCATAATCCAGGCGCTAATTTCCACGACGGCACTCATGCAGCAGATTTTGACAGGTGACGAGGTTAGACAGCTATCCCACATTCCACCGACCCGTCAACAGAGCAGGGCAAACAACTCTGCGTGTGATAAAGTAGACCAGGAATAAAGAATGGATGAGGAATTATACATGTAAAGACAGGAGACTGGATGAACAACATGAAATGTATGGATTAAAAGCATCCAGGTCTAACCGTGTCCACTTAGTCGGCGCTAAAAAACCCCAAAACAACAAAAGGTACAAAATCCTTATTTAAAACCTGGTCCTTTTCCTGGAATGGTTGCTCCAAAATGGCCGTCCCAGTCTAAGTTTGACCCAGTGACACATTTCCTATCCCATCTGTGGGACCCAGAGGAGGCGAGGGGCTCCCCAATCACAAGCAGAGCCCGAGCAAGTGTGTCTGCATCCCTATGCCGACTTAGCATTTGCTCAGTGAGCCACAGCTTGTCTCTGAATAATTCAGTCTTTCTTACGCACACACTTGGGTGCTGTCAGCCCCTGCTGTTAATTTGTACCAGATGCATCCAAATCACTCCGCTGCCCTTTTCTTCTCCACATTATGATCTTTCATCTTCCCTCCCGGCTGCCTCTTTGACCCCTATCTGCTTTCTCACTCCTCATCTTTCTGCTTTATCTTTTTCCATACTGTTCATCTCCTCTGCTCTCAGCCTGCCAGCTGACTTTTTTCTCGCCTCTCTTTCTCATGCATAAGTAAATGCAAAGTAAGAAAAAGCTTGTCCTTTAGTCCCAAAGTTCTACCTCTAAACATGCATAATGAAGTAGTCTGGAAAGTGAGCTGCACAGAATAATAATAATAATAATAATAATAATAATAATAATAATAATAATAATAATAATAATAATAATAATAATAATAATAAAGATCTGATAATGGTAACTGTGCAATGAGATTAATTTTCAACATTAAACTTTAGAGAGAAAATCTTCCCATATCGTATAAATCATACCACATCATTGAAACGACAGTATTTCAAAAAAAGTTTTCTCATAGAATCAGAAATTTTAGACATCTTTGCAGCTTTTGATTTCTTATGTCATAATATCTTGATGATTTTCTTTCTAATTCTCTATGAAGATGTTCTGCCATTGCTCGCCACAAGGAGAGTATTCGGTCCTCCACGGTTATTTATTTTATGGACTTTGACTCTGCTGATAGTATTTAGTTCTTTTTGGTTTGGGATTATTGACAGCTCATTTCAGCTGGATAATGGGTTTTGGTTGGAACTTGGAAAACTATATGTGTGCCTCTGATTAATTTAAGATAGTCTGTCAGAAATGTAGTTTAATTCTGCAAATCAGTGCTTGCAGGAGCTACAAGGATCTCAAACTCAGGGTGACTCAGGGTTCTTTGAAAGCCAACTTCTCTGGCCTTCAATTCTATTTTCCAAACTATCACCTGGAATTTCTGACTTAGGAGTAAAAATCAAACAAATCACAGGAACACAACGTGCTACTTTTACTGAAACACCCCTGGATTGGAACTATAAGGTGTTTCAATGCAGAAAGCTTAACATACCAGGATATATCGCCATGCTTTATAATCTTACATGATGTGAATCAATATGGCGAGTTCTTATGTAGAAGGGAGCAGGACAAAAAAAGAGGAATATTGTTTCGCAAAAAGAGAGAAGGTGTGTAAAACTATCTGGTGTAGAGAAATAAGATACATCACAGTGTAAGTGAGTGTCTCTCCAAGTGTTTGTGTCTTTCTAATGCATCCCCACCCTTTGTCCTGCCTTCTTCAGCCCTGACTGTAGCATTATACAGCATAATGTTTCACCCTCTTTCTGCAGCTCCACACTTTCTCCATTTGATCCACTCGTCTTTGCTGCACAACAGAGAAATGCAGGACTGAGCAGATCCCCTGAATTTACTCGGCATCACAACAGTGTCTGCTAAACTCTATTTATAGCCTCCTTTACTTTCTGTACAGCAAAATAGGGTGCATGGAGACATGCGCATTTGTGTGTGCGTGCATGCATTTTGAATGTGCACACAACCCCTGTGAGTGCACACATTGGTTGTGAGTAAGAGGTTTGTATGCATGCTTGAGAGGATTTTATGAATAATCATGTTTCATATCTTGGCTCAGTCACTGTTAATAATAAACTGTTATTTTATGATAATATGCTCATATGCATGCGACCTAAAGAATAATATATGCCACTTGCTAAATAGTATAAGTAGTCTGTATCTACTTGTATATTATCCAAATGTAACAACCTTTTACTGGACATATTTTCAGTCATTTAAATGCAGGTGTGAAGGTGTGTGTAGACACACAAAGGACTCACTGATGTCTTTCTGTCCAATTAGCCGCTGACCCAATTCCCTGTGGCTGTCTCAGAGTCACTCTGCTCTTTTAATGGTTTCACTCCATCATCATACCCCGTCTCCTTGTCTGCATCACTGTGAAACACTGCCCAGTTTAATTCACAAGCCATGCCCCTCTCACCACAGACAACTCAGTCAATAGCTGTGGACGCGACGGCCCCAACTCAGTCGTCTCCCCTAACGTTGCTGAAACTCAACAGTGACAGGCGTTTTCAAGTTGCAGGTGTTCTTTGGAAGCTTTCATGTTCAAATTTGGAAATTTCATCTCCGACTGATTCCCAATAACATTTTGAAGTTGATTTATTGAGTCATGTTGTTTCAATGCTTCACTGTGCAGTCACTGAAAAATGACTGCATGAGTTTGTTCCGTTGCCATGGTAATCTGTTACTGTGCTTAAATTTCTTTTTTTGCATTGTAACCAGTTGGTTGAAATGTAAGCAATTCAGTTATTATGTGCTTCACCTAATAATATGGCTGGTCATTTATTGACAAACATCATCAGATCATCTTAGAAGTGAACACAATGCACTGCTGAACCGCATATCTATGATGCTTTACTCTGTTATGGGACATTTATAGCCTGGAGCCTCCTTTAGTTTCTATGGTTGCACACACTTATACTCAGGCGCATAACTGTTGTGCTCTATTTTCAGCATACTTGTGTTCTGCAGTTATTTAATGCTGCAGTCATGGTTTTATAGGGGATATAGGATCATGTTTGCATTATCTGAATAACTTAAAACGCCCAAGCAAGTATTGGAGTTTACAGTTCCCATTTGCTCGTCTGCATATGCATCAAATGTGGCTGCTTGTGTGTGCATCCACATGCAAGTGATATCTGTTCACTCACCTGTTTCATCCGCACGCTGCAAGCTACTGCCCCATTCTCCTGTTGCCATGGTGAACTCCCTTTGGCCTACAGCAAGTGTATAGGTCTGAATGCCTGTTTTCTGTGTGACTTTCAGCTCTGGTTTTACTTCTGTATGTATAGAAGCATGCACAGCTTTACGTACTCATCCTTCCAGGCACATGACAGTTATAGATGTCTTTGTGTACATGCTCATCCTTCGGCGCATTTCACTGGGTGCCGTATCAGGCTTTCTTGGGTGCAAGTGTCATATGAGATCAAGCATTGAGATGGATGTGGGAGGAGAATGCAATGACTCACAGAGATGGTGGGAGGAAGAGGTCCTTGTCCTACTTGTTCTCTGTTAGTTGAACTATTTAGTCATTCCAATGTCTGTCTCTGTCTGCAGTTTTTTTCTTTTTCCGGAACAAGATCACAAAACATTGTGCAATTGTCACAGGCCCTGATGTATTGACTGCAACTTTTCTTTCTTTTTTATTTGGACACAAAATAACTTTCTGAAACCTTTATAAAAGGAAGGATTTTACACTTTACCAACAACAACAAAAAAAATGCTATTAGGGATTAGGGAATTTAGTGACGGATCAATATAAACTGTCAATAGTTTGACTTTGTGTTTATACATTTCCACTTTTCTTTGGTTGGATACAGTACCTTGCAAAAGTGGTATTTGTTTTTGTTTAGTCATGTTGCAATCACAGATTCCCATATACAATGGCTTGCAAAAGTATTCAGATCCCTTGAACTTTTCCATAGTTTGTCAGATTTGCAGCCACAAATATAAATATATTTAATTTGGAATTTAAATGAAATATATGTAGTGTAGCAAAATGTGAAAGACTAAGAAAAGTGAAGACACAAAGTCATTGTTCCTTTCTCAATCCGTTTTTGCACAATAATCTATATTGAGACTTTTCTATTTTTATTTTTGTCTAAACATTGACTAAACAACATTATTAATTTTAAATAAATGTTTTTTTTTAAATATTTGACAATTTTTTACTCTTGTACTTTTAGAGAAATGTCTCCCAAATTATGTTTATTGAAAATAACGTTAATGAAATCAGTGAATATGAATGAAACCAGCTTTTTTGACCTAATTAAAATAGCTTGTGTGTACAAACAGAAATAGATGTAAATAACCAGATGAAGGTCTTTTTGCAAATGATAGGTGCAAAATGTGATGTAACAAACTGTACTTTATTACATGCAAGTTCATTTCCTTGTGGAGTGGTTCTTCCACGTTGTTGTTCTTCTTTTTGAATTTTGTTAGCGACTGGAGAAGCGTATGATATGCATTACCGCCACCTACTGGTAAAGAGTGTGACTCAAATTGTCTACTTTATCTGTCAATCAATTTTGTTTTCTTAAAAACAAACAAGTAAATAAATAAATAAATAAAATTGTAACAAATTCTGAATCTCCCTGTAGAATATTTATTTAAATTAAATATTTCTAATTTTCAACATCAATTTTTCTATCATATCTCCTACATACAAAATAATATGTTCTATTGTTTCATTTTCTCCACTATATTGACAATTTCCCGTGTTATGTTGCTGTATTCTGTGGGGAGGACGTCTTTTTTTGGGGTGAAATGTCCAACGTCTAATTTTACCTGCTTGCAACGGTCGCAGCTGTTCCTCGTTGTATCTGATTAATCAGGCCTTCCAGGCCTACCTGCGCTAACCGGCTAACTTCCGCTAGCCTGCCCGTTCAGTACCTTCAATTTGTGGCCTGTTCTTCCTCTGTTTTCCGTGAGTAAGTTCTTATTTTATTAAACATTTCAGTTGCAGTTCTTTGTATTTTGGGTTCTTTCCTCCAAAAATTATTATTGTTATTACGCTGAATATTAGCAGGCCCGCTAGCTTGGGGATATTTACCTTCCCATACATTCTCTATATGTCCATTTTTCCTTGTTATTTTTCAAACTTCAGCCAATGTACTGGCTTCCTGTAGCTTCCACCTCCACAGTGTTGTTTGAGTCACACGTACAAAGAGTAGAGCGTTGTATATATTTATAAATATAGTTGTTACAGGAGCAGTCACATCCAAGCTTCAAAGCAACATCCCTGCTCCACCTAGCAACTGTCTCCAAAGTGAGCAGCACACCGGCTTTTTCCCCCTCCTGTCTATCCTTCTCTCTCTCCTCTTTCATTCCTTCACTCTTTCAACACACCCTTCTCACTGTGACTGGAAGTAATGGAGATAATTTTACAAGCTCCCGTGCAGGTAGCTCCGCACACACACACACACACACACACACACACACACACACACACACACACACACACACACATTTTCTGTGTTGCTGGTATTAAAGCAGATTTGAAGACGTTGGCTTCAGCTGCGTGGAAGCTTCAAAAGAAAGATATTCAAAAAGGGACCTTTTGGTTACTATGGCAATGACAGAGATATGAATATGACAGGCTTTCTAGTAAAATGAAGCCAGATTGAGCACATCTCTCCTCAATTATACAGTACCTGTGTTGAGAGCTCACTTTAAACCCCTGCACCAACTCTCATGCTCTCTAATTCTGTGTGTGCCCTCTTGTTGCACTGCTTTGTGATGCACACTCAAACACAACCTCAATATAAATGCATTGCTGACATTTTTATTTGTTTTGTGCCTGGCAATATTTCCTTGTATTATTGTTAGGACATTATCTTATTTTAATTTGAAGTCTGTTGTCATTGATTTGTATTCTCTGGTTGGATCTAATGAGGACTGACTGGCATGATGCTACATAAGAGGCTTTAGGGAGAATAAATATAGATTACAATATTAGGACAGTAAATCATGCTTGTGCTGTGTGTAAGGTGTTATTGCGTGTTTTCCATAAATAAATCTGGGCTGAATCTGTCAGAAAATCTTGACATCCTTAAGGCTTTTTCTGTGCTGTTGGCGATGAGGATTCAGTTTCAAGCACTTTAAAGTAAGCTGCTGGGTACCAATCTTCCCTGTTAGGTGGCAGTGGCTTTTAACTTCCTCCGAAAGCATACTGTGTTGTGACATTCTGAGGATGAATCAGCACAAACAGGGCATGGAGGGTAAAACCTTGAACTAAAAGTTGAAACTTTTTCTGTCAGGCTTGTGGAAATTTTGACTTTTATCAGAGATTTAGTGAAGGCTCGGTTGGGGAAGAATCAAAACTTTACAATTACGTTACAGTTGTTTATCACTCCCCAACTATTGCTGTCCTACAGTTTTTTCTCCTGACAGCAACAAATATTTTGTTAGAAACCTCTGGGTTTCTAAACCCAAAGAGATTGTGCAAATGCTACTGAGGCATGAGATAACTAGGCTAAGAAAAGTACTATTTTCTGTCAAAAACATGCATAGCTTCATCATTTGTTTTTAGATCTATATCTGACTCCACAGATACAGTTACCATTATCAGGTGTTTAGTTTTGCCAGGCTGACACTAGAAAGCTTACTTCAGTTTTGATAATGAGTTGTGGTTAAACTAGAACTTAAAAAGTTATATCCAAAGGATGAATTGATCATCTCTGTAAGTGCGCTCAATCTGAGATGTGTGCTGCACAAAAAATGTAATTGAAGTGTTTCAGCTTAAAAAAGCCCTCCAAAAATCTCAAATGTCCCTGTGACCTTGTCAGTGTAATAGAATAGGTGACGCATTCTGCATGAGCATCAGTAAAGTTATGGTAGGGTGTACGTAGGCTCAGTCACAGAGGAATGATAGAATAGTGTTTCAGGGAGCAAGCAGCAGCACTAAAACAGGTGCTAGATGTTTCTCTGCGCATTTAAAAGAATGAATGTCAGTCCTTAAAGTGCACATAACTTTTTCAAGCACCTTCTTGAATTGGCACTCTTAATATAAATTAAATTATGTCCTGAGAAGTTGTCAAAGCGTAAAAGAAGAATTCTATATTGGATATTCAAGTTATTGTGGACTGTATGCAGAAAGCAAATTCTGCAAACAGTTAGGAAAAAGTAAATACAAAAAATGTTAACGTAATTGATCAGATTCGCAGAACAATTGCGGTGAATGGTGAAAATTGCAAGTCTGTTCAAAATTTGTGAATGATGAGTGAACTTCCTGGAGGGACTGTGAAGTTCTTTGGTCATTCAAATTAGTTTTGTCAAAGTCATTAAAGACAACAATTTCATCATATTTAATTTTTGACAAATTGTGACAACTGCTTTAGATCTTCTGAGGATAAAGGTGTTTACATTTTTAGAGGAATCAATTTTAAAACTGGTGAGACCTTTCACTCAGAGCTTATATATAAGCTCTGAGTATATATACTCAGAGCTTATATATAAGCTCTGAATGAATTATATATGATATATTATTATATCATATATAATTCATTGCATAAGTTGGTTGGTAACTTAGTTTCCAACCAATTTCCATTTCACAAATCTTTCAACTAAAGCTCAGCTACAGGCCAATTCAGATTCTCACTTTGTGTCTATGTTTAATTATTACAGTCCAACCTGCGTCTATTTTGTAGGAAGCGTTTTGTATCTATGTAATGCTGCTGTGAGGAAGTATCTTTTGCATAAGAGATTTCATCTGGTTATACCTTTTTTCCTATCACAATTGGATGTTTCAGACTTCCAACAAATTTTAATATCAAGCTAAGATAGGGAATGCAAAATAATAACATCTTTAAGGTAAAAAGTTGTTCAAGCAAACAAGTAGAAGTAGAATGCCTAGAGGGTTTGCACCCTGGTAGCTCTGGTGTGAAACTCGCACAGCATTTCACAAAAACACTTTCATATCCACAGGCTAACATGGTAGTGGTCGTTATTTTTGCTATCTGCCAGAAAGTCCTGAAGGAGAATATCTGGCTTATCACCTTAAGCTCAAGCACTCTTTGTGGTTATGCAGCAGGACAATGATCCAACGAATACCAGAATGTTCACCAAAGACTAGCTCAAAATAAAGTTTTAGATGACTCAAAGTTTTTATAAAGAATTTGAAAATGTGATTAAAAGGTGATAATTTCATAAGGGTGTCCACTGCTTTCTAAATGCGGCTGAAAGAACTGATCAAATTTACTAACCACATCTGACTTTCAGCATTTTGATTAGACCACATTTGGAAAGCAAAGATGGATTTAAAAATATCAGTGGATCTCTAAAATTTGGCTAATAGGCTTTTAGGCATTTATTTATGTAAATTAGTTCTGCAATATTTTTCCTTCAGGTTGTGGACTGCATCTTAACTGGACAATCCAGTGTACTTGGATTGTTTTTGGAGAAAATTTTAGTACATTTGCTTGGCATTGTTCCCCCAGTCATCACCTTTCCACCACAGTTGGCATCAGGTCCTAATATGTTGTTTGGCTTTTGCAATGCATCTTGTGGTTGATTCAAATAGATCATTACACATATAGAGCCATGGCAATGTTTTGGCAATCCTTGAAAACAAGTGTTACTTGTTCAAGGTTTTTCTCCTTCAACTTTAAGTATTTATGCACTGCAGTCTTACCCTTTGGTTCAGAGGAAACCAATACATGACAGAGGAAATGTAATACATGTTTTCGACTTGTGTATAATCCTTTTTACAGTAGAGTGGACTTCTCAGCGTTTGGAAATGAAAATCCCTTTTCCCAGATTAATGAGCAGCAACAATTGCCTCTTTGCGGTCACTGCTGAGGATTTTCTCCTCTTGAGTTGTTAACACACACACCTGCATGCGGGTGTAAATTCCTTTATGGACTGACTGGATATAGTGACTAAATGCTTTGAGGCATTTAGTGATACAATATCATGGTTTTCTAGATATTACTCTTGGAATGCATAAAGGTTTGGATTCTTTTTTTTTTTTTTTTTTTTTTTTTTAAATAAATACAAAAAAATAAAAAAAAATAATATTTTTAAAAAAAACAAAACAAAAAAAAATAAATTAATAAACACACAAAGCTTGGATTTAAGTA
>CAEFZX010019207.1:0-49381 GCA_903066825.1 Alfaro cultratus | reverse complement strand
TATCAAAGTCCTTTTTCAGAATCTCAGACTTTTGCTTTGCCAGATCGTTGACTCCAACATTCACAACTAAAGTCTCAATATCTGGCTGATCAGTGGATAGAGAGAGAACTGTGAGTTCAGTCAGATTCACCAGGAAAAGAAATCACTCTCATTTACTGCCTCATTTCCAACAATAAGCACTTTATGATGTCGATAATGTAAATATAACTATAAAAACTGTGACTTTAAAAATAACTCAGCCAAAGTTACCAGTAAGAACCAGAGAGAGAGCAGGAGAAGCTCATACTCTCCTGCTTTAGCATTAGTTTCCACAAAAATACAATGTTATTGTAGCTTTAGCATTAGCAGAACTAATGTTTGTGATTAGAGCTTTTAGCTTTTAGCTAACGTTTTAGCAAGTGGTGCCTAAAACAAGTGCCAGTGTTGCTTAACCTTTTAATTTTGATCAAGAGAGTGAGTGAAGTTTGGTGTTGAAACGTTTTGCAGGATTGAGTTCAGTTTGAAGGAGGAGTTTAGTGTTCAGTGACATCCAATCAGAGCAGCTTGTAGCTGATGAACCTTTAGTATCTGTGCTGCTGACCAGCAGTCTGTCACTCGGACCGGACCGACATGCTGAGGCTGCTGCTCCTGCTGCTGTCCACATGGACGGGCTCAGCGATGGTCAGGTAGGACAAACTGCAGCTTCTTATTCATCCACTTAAAGACAAACTGTGGCGCAAAACGACTCAATTACATCACAAGTTTACAAATGAGATGAATCAAGATTAATACTTTCCCCTAAAATATCTAAAACTACTGAATATAAAGAGGAATCTCTTTATTTTATAAAATTGTTTTTTACAGAAAATGCAGATTTTAGTGATCGGATCCAGTGTTGTTCAAAGTGGGGGGCGCAGTACCCTGCGGGGCTTCAGGAGGCGATGAGGGGGTCACAGATTTTAAAAATAATAATAACAATTCTGTACATTTTTATCATAATTTTTGTTTTATCTTATTCAATCTTTTTTTCCGATATAAATTACAAGATACAATTATTTAAATGTTATTTCTGATTCATTCATCAAACTGCTTTGCTTCTCAAGCAAAGTAAGGAATAAATGTAAAAGTTTATGACAAAAAAAGACCAACTCTGTTACAAAAACCATAAGAACTGTTTGAATAAAATACAATTTGATTTGATTAATATAAAATATATTTTCTTGTAATCAAAAAAGGAGATTTTGATGAAAAATTTTATTATTTGGTAGTAAAGTCATATTAATTGATAACATGTCCAACTAAAATCAGATAATACAAGGCAACAGTTATGCTAAATTAATGTAATAATTATTGAATAGTGAATAAAAACCATTAGAAAGTTGATGTTTCTTTAGATATTTTTGTTTGGGAACCCCTGGTCTAGTCCAAGTTTGATCTCCTCAGGGTTGCCTTGAGGCGGGTTCCCTCCATCCGCGCTCAGCTGAGAACTCAGGGTCTGCTGGAGGACTTCTTGAAGGACCACAGGCCGGACATGTTTAACCGCCGCTACGCTCAGTGCTTCCCACCCGGAACGCCGTCCCTCCGACTCAGACGCTCCAGTGAGAAGATCTACAACTTCATGGATGTAAGTGAAGCAACTGCTGAGAGTTTTTAATGTTACAGACCAAAACAAGGAGATATTTCTGAACCTGAAAACTGACACTGCTAAACTAAATCCAGTCCAGCTTATCCATGCGTTACAATGGCCTAGTCAAAGTCCAGGACTAAATGATGTTCACTCCAAAGCATTGTCTTTGTTGCAGGGTTCTTGAAATTTTTGAAAATGCTTGAATTTCAATTAAATGCTTGAGATTCGAACTGCACAGTTTGGTAATAAAGTATTGTTTGATTAAAAGCTTAAATTTAAAAAAACTTTATTAAAAGTTGAAACCAGCTAAATACTGCGTTGATGTATTGCTTTAGCATTAGCTTCTGCTAAATTACATGTTGGTGTATCACTTTAGCATTAGCTTCTGCTGAATACAGTTGTTGGTATCGCGCTTTAACATTAGGTTTCACTAAATACCATGTTGGTGTCATTCGTTAGCATTAGCTTTTGCTAAATACTTTGTTGCTTTAGCATTTACTTCAACTAAGTATTGCGTTGATGTATTGTTTTAGTATTGGCTTCCACCAAATGCTATGTCGCTATAGCAATTCAGCATTAGCTTAAGCCAAATACCGTATTGATGTATTGCTTTAGCATTGGCTTCCGCTAAATTACATGTTGGTGTATCACTTTAGCATTAGCTTCTGCTGAATACAGTTGTTGGTATCGCGCTTTAACATTAGTTTTCACTAAATACCATGTTGGTGTCATGCGTTAGCATTAGCTTCTGCTAAATACCTTGTTGCTTTAGTATTGGGTTGATGTATTGCTTTAGCATTAGCTTCCACTAAATTACATGTTGGTGTAGCACTTTAGCATTAGTATATGCTAAATACTCTGCTGGCTAGCACTTTAGCATTAGCTAAACAAAGTATTATCCTGGTAGCAGTGGTTTTAGTTAGTAAACTCTGGTGTTTTTGTGTCCTAGGCTCAGTATTACGGTGAAATCAGCGTGGGGACTCCGGCGCAGAACTTCTCTGTGATTTTTGACACCGGATCGGCCGACCTCTGGGTCCCGTCATCGTACTGCGTCAGCCAGGCCTGTGGTACGCCGTCAGAAACACACCGTGGAGCTAAGCAGTCCCCACAGTCTACCAAAGAATCTGTACCAGGATATCTTCTAATATTAGAGGGATGCATTCTGGTCAGGACGGCATGACTTTGGTGTAGTTTGCTGCAAACTGATAAGAAGTTCAAGGTCTGTGTGTAACTCTAGCATCCTGTCTGAGAGCATTCCTGTCTGTTTCCAGCATTCCACCGACGTTTCAAGGCCTTCGAATCCAAAACCTTCCACCATGATGGACGGACATTTGGGATCCACTACGGATCGGGACACCTGCTGGGAGTAATGGGTAGAGACACAGTGAAGGTCAGGTGTCCATTTTGACCTGCAGAGATGTTTATTCAACCTGGAGAGTAACTTTCTGCATTTCTTCTGGATGTGATTTGTTCCAGATTGGGGAAATTACCATCTTGAACCAAGAGTTTGGCGAATCCGTGTACGAACCAGGTTCTGCGTTTGTGACGGCAAAGTTTGATGGCGTTCTGGGACTGGCCTACCAGTCGTTGGCAGAGATCATGGGAAATC
This sequence comes from Alfaro cultratus, assembly GCA_903066825.1. Lineage (NCBI taxonomy): Eukaryota > Metazoa > Chordata > Actinopteri > Cyprinodontiformes > Poeciliidae > Alfaro > Alfaro cultratus. The sequence goes on along the minus strand of CAEFZX010019207.1, from coordinate 46,166 downwards.
CCGTCTTTGACAACATGCTGGCGCAGAAGATGGTGGACCAGCCGGTGTTCTCCTTCTACCTGAGCAGGTACATTTACACCTGCTTAGATCCTCACAAGGCTCATTGGGTGGTTGGTTGAAGATGGCTTTCCTTACCAATAAGGTGGTGATTGAAGGGTTTCCTTGACAAATCTCTATTAATTTACATGTACGTAATTAGATTGGTCTTACCTTGAGTTCTGGTTTATGGTATGTTTGACACCAGGAACCTTTAAAACCATCGCAGGTCTTAAAGGTGACCAACTATGAGCAAGTTAGGAAAGGTGTATGAGCCAAACAAAAACAATCATTACATTTTTTTGCATAAAATCAGTTTTAGATAAAGATGCTTAGATACTTAGAACCTCTCAACTCAACATTTACACTTCTACGTGAAAATATCTGGAAACTGGCATGCAATTACACAACAATACTTCTTTGAAAAGCAGAAGTGGAGCCTCCTGCACACCCAACAACAATACAGAAAGTGATTTTTGGATGGTAAGTCAACAACAAAGCACTTGTTTTTTCCATCAGTCATTGTACAACGGTAAAACAAGCTGATCAAATATGCTGGATCTCCCTTTGGGTTACTAGGTAACAGGCGGAACTCTGCTGGGGTTGCTAGGTAACGGTGCAGCGCCCATAGATTGTGATTTGACATTCCAAAGGTTTTTGAAACGACCCAATTTCCAGACACCAAAAAACATGAACATGAATACTGATAAAACTAATTACTGGGTGTTTTTTTTTTAAGCACTTGTTTTGTTTTTAGATGAGATTTATCGTATTTATTGAAACTTTTCTCTGTTTCTGCAGGAGAACGAAGACCAGCACTCCAGAAGGAGAACTGCTGCTGGGAGGAATAGATGACGCGATGTTCAACACACCAATCAACTGGCTTCCTGTGACCGCGAAAGGATACTGGCAGATTAAGATGGAAAGGTAAATTAAGCTGCATTACTCTCTGATGCCACCAGGTGTCAGTAAAGAATGTAAACGCTGCAGAAAATAAACATGGCCGCCTTGTTTCAGCGTGGTGGTGCAAGGCGTGAGGTCCTTCTGTCCCAGTGGATGTCATGCCATCATTGATACTGGAACCTCCCTAATTGGTGGACCGACCAATGAGATCCTGCGTCTGCAGCAGCTGATTGGAGCCACGCCCACAAACATCGGAGAGGTGGAGAAACCCAAAACACTCAGAAATTTAAAGATTGATCTCAAAATATTTTCCAGAACCAACTTTGAAATTTGAGTTTCAAAAGTCAAAAATTTGCATGAAAATAATCAGAAATTTTCAGATTAATCTCAGACATTTTCCAGAAGACATTTGGAAATTTCTGAGTTTCGAAAATCAAACATTTGTGAGAAAAAAACAGAAATTTTGAGATTAATTTGAAATTTTCTAAAAAAAAAATAAAATAAATCAACAGCAACAACAACAAAGAAATAAATGAATTTTATAAATCAAAAATTTGCAAGAAAAAAAATTATTCATGGTCGCCAAGAAGTTCTAAAATTTTCAACTTTGAAATTTTCTAAGTTTCAAAAGTTGAACATTTTTTGACTTTTGAAACTAAGAGATTTCCAAGTTTTTTTATTCAAAATTTTCTATTGGGATCGTAGATTATTTTTGCAAATAAAATCTGGAAAGTGTGGCATGCCGTTGAATTCAACCCCCTGGATCAACACAGTTTCAGATCTTTTGAGGTTTTTCTTTCCCAGCTCTTCTCATCTACACAATAAAATGTTCATCCAGTTTACAACTTTTTTTTTAACAGTTTTAAAATTTTGACAGGTTCTAAGCTGGATTTAGATACATACTTTGACTAGGCCATTCTAAAACATAGATAAGCTTTTAAACGGCTCTTAATATGTCTGGCTACATGTTTCCCGTTGTTACCTGGCAGGAAGGTGAACCTCCACTCTAATCTGAAGTGTGTCGTCCCACAGCATGATGCTGATTGTTCTCTACCGAACCTCTGAGGAACATTGAAGAAAATCTGCTTTTGTTTATCAAACTTAGCTAAATGTAATTAAATTAGCTTGTTCACTAAATGTTTTGTTTGTTTCAGTTTCTCATCGACTGTGCCAGATTGTCCAGTTTGCCTCACGTCACGTTCATGCTGGGTGGGAAGGAATACACGCTGACATCAGAGCATTATGTCAGGAAGGTAAAGGCGCCGTCTGCTCTGCTGATGGAAACTTCGCCTTGTTGTTGACTGTCAGGTTCTTTGCTGATGACGTTTGCTTGTTTAAATGGTTTTATTGGGTGTAAGCCCTTAATAATTTAAATAAAAATTTTGACATTCTCAAGCAGAGATAAGAAGACTAGACATAAAATGCAATTTTCAAATTAAATTAAAAGAACAAAGCAATTTTTTCTGAGTTTCTCTTTGTTGACAAAAATTGGGTTGAACAGTTTTTCCCTTAATAAATAAGATTAGCATTTGAAAATAGTTTTTTAGATATGTTTTACGGTCAGAAACATTTAAGAGTGACAAAAACACAAACAGTATGATTTAGAAGAGAAAAGTTTGAATTATGAGGAAAAAGGTTAAAATAAAAAAAAGGAAAAAAATGCAACATAAAAATTTATTCATGGGAAAAATGTCAAAATTATGAGAGAAAAGTTGGAGTTCAAAACATTTAAATGAGAAAAAAGTTTAAATAATTAATAAAAAGACAGAATTATGAGAAAGGAGAAAATCACAACAAAAAATATGTGGAAAAAATGTAAAATTATGAGAAAAATTTAAAATGAGAAAATTAAAAGTTAAAATTATTAGGAAAAAATTTGAAAACATTTAACTTGAGATAAAAAGTCAAAATTATGAGAAAGTTGCAATGATGAGAAAAAAAATCTTGAAATCATGAGTAAAATTAAAATTACAAGGAAAATTTCAAGTACAAAAAGAGCTGATGTGATCAAATTTACAGGAAAAAGCAAGAATTATGTGAAAGTCTAAGAGAATAAAATTAAAACTGCAAGAGAAGGTTGAAATAACGAGAAAAAATTTAAATTACAAAAAAGTCAAAAAAATGATGAGAAAGATGAAATTACAAGAGAATAATTAAAATAAAAAACTGAAATTCTGAGAAACTACAAGAAAAAATTTTTACTTCAAGAAAATGTTGAAACTATGAGGAAATGTTGAAATTAAGAAAAAGTTTAAATTGAGGAAAAAATATTGAAAAAGTTCAACATTATGAGAAAAGTTAAAACTTCGAGAAAAAACTATTTAACTTAAAAAGCAAAAACTGAAACTGCTACGTGCAAATGAACAGATAAATTATATTTTTAGAAAATAAACATCTTGTTTGGAAACATTCTGCCTTTTATGAAAGATAATATTTACGTTTTAATTTCAACATTTCAACTTTATTCTGTTATGAAAATGAATAAAAATCCACTTTGTAGCGGCGTCACTGCAAGAGTTTAGTCAAATTAAAAAGTTAAGCCTCCAACATGTTTCAACAAAGCGATAATTTGTCCTGAAAATCGTTTTTATTTTCTTCCTTGCTGGTCTGTCAGGAGTCGTATGGAAACAGGGATCTGTGTTTCAGCGGCTTCCAGGCCATTGACATCATTTCCTCTGAAGGCCCGCTGTGGATTCTGGGAGATGTATTTCTGACTGAGTACTACAGCATCTTCGACAGAGGACTGGACCGAATCGGCCTTGCTCATGCCAGACACCCCACCGAGTGATGAGGACGTCGTCTGGCACCAGGAGGAGATAATAACCTTTTCTGTGCCTCTTCATGAAACAGGTTGAAGTTTTATTTTTAAAATAAATCTGGACATTTATCTTTTATGTTAAAGTTTCCTAAACTACCAATATTGACACTAAAGCTGAGAGGTTTGCTCCCCTTTCCACTGAATCACGATAATGAGGACTGCAGTCTCGTCTTTGACCACCAGATGGCGACCAAGAGGATGTCATTTTGGGCTGTTAGCGGCTAATTTAGCTTCCGTCTGGTCATCTAATGTGTATTTAGATTAAAAACCATAAACCTGATTGTCTTTCCTTAGATTGTTTTCTTTTTATCCTTTGTTCATTTTATGTTGATCACCAATTTCTGATACTTTTGGCTTGTTTACTTTTGTGTTTTTATTTAACCATTTTAGATCAAAAACAGGAGTAAATGTCCAGTAAAAAAACATTTAAATTTCTAGAAAAAGCATGGAAATTTAGGAGTTTGAAAAGTTGAAAATTGGCAAGAAAAAAATTCAACGTTTGTGATTAACCTCAGAATCTTTCAAAAAAAAAAAAAAATTTAAATTTGAGAAAAAACTAGGAAATTTTTAAATTAATCTCAGAACCTTTCTAGAAAAATCTGGATTTTCTGAGTTTGAAATAAATTTTTCTAGCAAAACCTTTTTTTGTTGGTGGAAATGTATTCCTTTCTTTTCTATCTAAAATGGTCCCAGTTCCCCATTGTTCCCATCAAGACCCAGTTAGGAAAACGCAGTAGATCCGCCTCCAACAAAAAACTGGCCAACCAAACTCAAACTGCTGACTCTGAATTAAATTGTTGGAAGTTGCCAGGTCCGTGTTTTTAGCTCAGGATTTGGACCAAAACCACGTTTAGCATCTCAAACAACCAGAATCCACTTGTCTCCGTTTTCTTCTTCTTCTTCTTCTTCAGTTTTTGACGGCGGCTTGTAGTTTCCATCAGTGCTGCACCATCTCTTGTATTTTTATACTCTTTTCCTTTCCTCAAATTCTCCGAATGAGGTCAGTATTTTACAAAAAACAAAATGTTCTCCATTTTCTCTCTTCTGATCCAAACTTCACGGCTGAGATTTTGCGTCTTTGATCTCGTCGTTCTGATCCGTTTCCTCCTCATCGTCCTCGTTTCCCTCCGCTCCCTGGAACTCGCCGTCGTAATCCGGTTCCGGCAGTTGGAGCGTGTTGGCGGTCGGACTGGGCGATCTGCGGGACTGATGCCGACCCAGGCCTCTCCTCCGGCGCCCCAGCCCTTTCGGACTCGGCAGGCTGCGGATCGAGGCCTTGGAGCTCTGCCGGGAGAACTGCAGGGAGAACTGCCGGCCCCGCGGCCCGGTCGGCGGCCGGTTCTTCACGGTGACCGTCGTCCAGCGGAACTCCTTCGGTCCAAGTTGGGTTGGGGAACAACAAATGGAGTCGGTCCTAGAAGTACTGAAGAGAGAAAGAGTTGGAGCAATAAAACACAAGATCTACATGTTTTTAAAAAAAGTATTTAAACCTTTCAGAGTTGGTAGAAACTAGATAAACTTACTGAAATACGTTTACTGTAGTGAAAAAATTTAGGAGTATTTTTACTACACTATACTTTTTACTTTTTACTTGAGTAAAATTTCTTGACCCACTGAATGGAAAACAAACAGACCTGCAGTTTCTGTTAGTTTTATATTGAAGAAACTGATTTAGAGAATGTTTCTTTGCCTGATTTATTTATTTATTTATTTATTTTTTGTTACTTATATTAATTAGTCATTTTTGTCCTTAACATACCAAAATATCCACTTAATTTTATATTTTGATCCATTTGATCGTGTAATTTTTAAATATTAAATGATCTTGGTCCTTCAGTACTTGAGTAAGCTTTTTACCAAATACTTTTTACTCTTGAGTAATTTCTTGGACGGCTACTTTTTACTTTTGCTTGAGTAAAAGTATGTTGATGTCTTGTGGATCTGAAACACTAAAATGTGACAGTAAATCAAAACCAGAAGTCGTCTACAGCAGCCGAATCAATGGTCACCTTGTAGTTTCCATGTTTGGTTGTTCCTCCGTTGGGGAGGGATCCAGACCGTTCTGATGTTTCCCTAAAGACTCCCCACTGTGACAGGCATCAGAGAACAACGGCGGGCTGACAACCAGCCGCGGGAAAACAACCGAGGATGAACTCTCAGGTGACGGCGGGTTGCTGTTGACCTCCCTTAAGGTGGACAGGGTGTCCAGAGACGATGGAGGGATGGCTAAGGAACAGGGTGGAACCAGGTCCGCCGAGCCGGCGTTCCCCCTGACAGATTTTTACCAGAAAAATTAAAACCATGAAAAACATCTGAATATTACTACTGGATTGTGTTTAAGGCGCCGACACCTGAAGTCCAGGAAGAAGCTGCTGGTTGCATCGCTGCTGTGCCGCTTGAAGACGGGTCGAGGATGTCGGAGGTCAGGAGGTTCCTGAACACTGAGCAAGCGTCGGACTCGACCCAGAACCTGAAAACAATAAAACAACAATCACATAAAATTATTCAGTTCCCACAAGTCTGAACAGGAAGTGATCCTCACCACTGAACCGCCATCTTGGTAGGCAAGGACAAAGCATAGATCAGGGGTATTAAAACTGTTTTGGACCAAAATTATTGAGTCAAAAGGACTTTAGAGCCAAAAAAGAAGTTATTTTACCTGCTTAACAATAAAGCATTGGTGCTTTAATTAAACAACAAAAAAAGTAGTGAGATTGTTGTGTAAATTATTCCAGATCCAACAAAATCTTGTTTTGAGTAAAAGTTACTGGTGCTTGAAAGCTGATACAGAAAACCTGGTTATGTAAAGACAAATACTTTGTGTTGAAGCCAATATTTGCTGTTGTAAGAAGACTTTTACTTTGTGTGTGATAATGTTGTCCTAATTAAGAATAGAAAGTTTTCTTCCAAATAACTTTCAACAGCGAATTACAGGTTAGAGTAAATTTCCACCAAAAAAACCCCAGAACATTTCTGAGTGTGAAAAATTATTTGAAGGCTTTTTTAAATCCCTAAATAATCATAAACTAAATATTAATGGTGGTTTATTTATGCTCTCCAGATGTTATCCACCTATTTTTTATTTTATTTATCATATTTAATTAGGTATAAATGTGAGGTTGTCCTAATTTATTCCTCGGCAGAAATTAAATTTGAAACGATTGTATTTTCTTTTGTCTTTTTGTAGCTTGTTTTTTTCCATTAAGGCTTAAATGTGTTAGAAAAACACACATTTAGTCACATTCCTGTTCTTATATTTGCTCCACACTTCTAATATCAGGGTAAAATAATTAAAAAGATGTAAAAATATAAGGCATAGTTTTACCGACTCTTGTCGTCGAGTCAGCAGAGGCTCCTGCTGCTGTGGCCGACAGTCTGAAACCTCACATTCGTCCAGCTGCAGGATGTCAGAAAGTCTGCAAAAATGATGCATATAAACCTTATTAAAATGATGGAAATAAACTCACTTATTCTCCAAATCAACGGATAAACATAACGAATGAAGGGTCATGTTGGTGAATTTGACCCCATGTCGATGGTGGAGCCGAGGAAAGAGGGGATGCAGTAATCTGCAGCAGCCAGAGTGTACGGCGGACGAGCGTCGCTGTCGTTCCAGTAAACGTCTTTGGTCATGTGAGGAAGGTTCATGTGCATCTCGTCCACCGCCAGCAGAGACACCTGGAGGAACAGGTGAGCCAAAAGTTTCCCTCCTTTTCAGGAACTTTGAAGATTATTCACAAATGCACATATTTTTTTTATGTTCCAGATTAAATAAAACTCTATTTAGTTTCTAAAATTAATTTCAGAATAAAGCTTTTTACAAAGCAGTTTCCAAAAAAAAGTAAAGAAAAGAAAAACAAGTAGTAATCCAGAGACAATCCTAAATTATCTAATTTATTCTGATAACTTTGTAAACTTTTATGTTTTAGTTTCAAACTTTTTTTGCAGTTTCAAAATAATTTTTCAGTTTTACTTTTTGTTCAGGCAAGTTAATTAAATACAGCGTTAAATTGAAGAAACATTAATGTGGTCATATTATAAAGCTACAGCTAACATAAACATATTGTTCTGAGCCGTTAACATCCCATAATAATCCACCGACGTCACTAGCTAATAATCAAGCCTTCTTGTACGACTTCATGTCAAGTCTTTCATTTTTGGGAGTTAAACTCGAATTGCTTTCTCTCTCATAGACATTATTAGTAAAATAATGACAAATGCCGCCATCTTTTGCCACCTACTGGGCAGGAAATAATTAAGAGATTATTAAGATGTTTGGGTTTTTTTAAGTTGCTGACCTGAAGGTTTCTGTCAATGATCCAGTTGGCCTCGAAGTCATCATCATCTTCTCCAAATGGGTTAATCAGTTGCTCTGCTACCTGAGAAAATACAAACATCACTTGATTTCAGACTTATAAGAAACTTTTTCTGGTTATTTTCTGGCTTCTCTGGTGCTGAAAACTGACAGATCAAGTCTAGTTTCATCTCTTTAGACTAAAGTCCGGTATGAAAGCCTAGAACCAGGCCGTTGCATCTGGTCATTTAAACTTTTTTTTTTGACATTTGCAAGAAATGCCAAAATGCTTTACATTACTGTGCAGATTAATGTACAGTAGTAGCGGCAACAATTACACTAATACGCTGTAATTCTTGGGTAGGCGTGAAATAAAACATTTGAGCCTGTTGAGGACACGTGTTGCTTAACTTTGCGTTTTAGCATTAGCTTTCATTAAATATGATTTTAGAGTGTGTTAGCATTAGCAGAAGAAATGTTTACAATTAGTGTTTTATGGTTAGCGCACTAATTTTTGCGCTAACCCTAACTAGCTTCTTAGCATGATTAGCAAATCTTGCATATTTTAATTCTGTTTTCTTAGTTTTAAAACTTTTCACTTACTTTACATTCACAGATTCAAGGTTATTTTTACAACTTGTAGTTAATGAATTGTTATCAAACCTTAAGCCAGCCACAGTAGAAAAAAAACTGCAGCAGGGTGAAGATGGGGATGTAAAGATCGAGGTCGTGGCCGGGGTGACCTTGAGTAGGGTCGAGGAACTGCCGACCAATCAGACAAGCGAAGAAGAAGGTGTAGACGGCAAGAGTGACGACCTGAAGACAGAAAGACGGATTTCACAAACAGTGCATCCCACCCAGAGCTCTGATTTGGTTACAGTGATTACCCCTGATGAGATTACACGAGCTGCATCCGTTTTTCAGGACTGACCTGCGTATAAACCAGCGGGACGCCGACCCAGTCGTAGCCGAAAAGAGTCGCACACCACGTCCTGAAGAGATTCATCTCCTGAGCACAGACAGGAAGCAGCTGTTTGTCACCAGCTACAGACCTCAGATTTCTGTAAGCTGATACAGTAAATGGAAAAACGCCGTCACCCGTCTCTCTGGAGCAAACCCAGTGTCATATTATACCCACATTTCTGGTTTCTGTGGTCACTAAGTGGGATATAAATGAGTTTGTGATTGCAGTAGAGCTTTTTATCTCAAAAATAATGGTTTCAAATTTAATTTTGAAAAAGTTTTTAAAATCCAGGTAAATCATTAATGTCTGGTTTAAAAGGAAGAACTTATTAAATGTTTAATTCTGCATGTTGGTACTTTTTGTAGAGTAAATTTGCGCAAATTGGAAAATTATTATTCATAAGTACTTTATTTCTTAGGATTTCAGACGTTGCGCCACAAAGAAGCTTTTCTGTAACATATTCGAGCCACTTATTTATAGTTTTAGCTGAATTATTTAGGAATTTAGCAAGTTTAAGGGATTATAAAGTTTACAATTAAATACTTTATACCAATTATTTCTTTATGGATCTGTATATGTATTGGGTTCTGTGGTTTCTAGCAGATTTAGCAAGAATGATTCTGTAAATTAATTTCTGTTTTCTAGTTTTACTTTTGCAAATCACACTAAGAATTGGATCAATAGACATCAAATAATTATTAATTATATTTAGCATTATTATTATGAAGAACATGCAGCAAAAACCTATTTTAATCCAATTGTTTTTTAATATTCTTGACAGAAAAGAAGTGACATTCTGGAAGCTTAAATCTCATAAAATTTGGGCCAAATTTGTACCCAGAGTGAAATTTTAATAATTTAGTGTAATTAAAAATGAGCACAGCTAAACAGCTCTACAGCGCCCCCTAACGTGAGTAGAGAGCTGATATTTGGTACATAGGCAGAGTCCTTTGAAACAAGAAAACAAATCTCTCGGAGGTTGTTTCTCACTTTTCATATATGTCAAACTTTAACAAACTTCTGGGGATTTTGAGCTATTGGCTGTATATATATATATCAATATTTATGTGAATATGCCCTTAAGGCATTGGAGATTAAAAGTTATCAAAAGCTCAACCGAGTTAATCTCACGTTCAGAATATTCTGCAGGTCGATGCTGTCTTGGATGCGTCCTTCCTGCCGGGCTTTAGATGCCAGGTTGGAGAACCAGACAACAGGGATCCAGTACTTCAGGTGAGGAGAACGAACGTTCTCAAACACCTTCCTCTCCTCAGGAGTCATGAAACCTGCCGATGAAAGGACGCATTAATCCAACTTTCTCCTTTGGATGTTGATGTTTTGGTTAAACTTGTAAAGAGAATCAACCTCTGTTCGAAACTTAATTATTGTAAAATCAACCGACTTATTTGAATTTTCTTTATGTCGTGGAGCCTCTGAGATTTTAACTCTTGATTCAATCTGCTGCTCACAGTCCTGCTCTAATTGCTCATTAACGAGCTGATCTCAAACGCCTCATCAGGAACAAACAGAACCAGGAAAGATGCAACCCTTCGTCTGTCATTCACCATTTTGAGTTTGGACTCAAACATTAATAATCCAAACCAATCGCCTCTCACCTGCCTCAACCACATGATCGATGGTTGGGAATCGCTTGCAGACGGCCGTACTGACGGAGCGGAAGATGAGCAGCGATGTCAGGTTGACGTACCGAACCAACGTCCGTCGGAGGAGGCGTCCGTATTCATCTTTACCCTGAACACAACTAAAGGAAGCAGGGAAAACAAACACAATGAAGTGAAATAACAGGCATGTGGGGACGCGTCACCAAAAACCAGTGAAGGAAACGATTTAAAAACCTCTGAAGACACAAAACGTCAACTAAAAACGAATGGCGTCAGATGTTAGCAGCTGGAGGATTTCTCTCTTGTTTTTGGTAAAAGACCAGGAGACATTTCTCCCGCTAGCGCTGGTTTCTCGTGTTTGTTTTGGTTTTATTTACCCAGACAAATTTGCAATGTATGCGAACCAAAGCGTACATTGAACTCTGGTTGAAGTGAAACTTCAACTGAACCCAGACCGAGGCTTGTAGACGGACCAGAATTAACTTGTTTGGTTACATTTGCATCCACTCCTCCCCAAACGAACTGGACTTTTATTAAAGTGGACTAAACATGGTTGGTGTGAACGCACCTTTACCTACCTGGAGATGAGGAACATGAGTCTGTCTGTCCAGGGAAGATTAACGAACTGATTCCACCAACGATTTACCACCAAAGTGACATAAAAACCTAAAAAAATCAAAGAATACTCAGATTCAAAAGTAGAACACATTTTAATTTTTTTAGCGTAGGAAGAATATTAATCATGGTTTTATTAATTTGTAGCAACCACCTAAGAGAAACTTTAACTTATTTTGGCTAAAGCATCCATGTTATATCCACAGTGCCAGAGTGTTTGGACAAAAACGAGGAAAAACTCATCCTGCTTTTAGTTTTCTGTTCTTTAATGATCCGTTTCCATTAGTACTCTGCTAATGAGGCAACCAAAACCCACCAGTCTGCAGGGCTCTGCTATTTCTGGAAACACAAAACATGCTGATAAATTTGAGATTTTTGTGCTTCTTACACCAAAGTGCCCATTTTTTCATTCTTGTGGAACAAGATGTCCAACAACTCAGATGAAACTGATGTCTGTATTTGAGCAGAAATATTTCTAATAGTCTTACTGACTTAAAATTTACTCACAATGTTTCTACTTCCCCATTTAATCCACATATACAAAAATAATAATGACCAAATTAATAAAGAAGGACATAAAAACCCACAGAAAGCCAAAAATATAGCTCATATTTGTCAATATTTAGAAAGAAAGAAGAAATAATTTATTTTAAAAGTGCTATCTAGATGGAAAATGCAAACATTATAAACATATAGAATATATTATATTAATAAAACTTCCTATAAAATTGATTTTGGAAGCAGAAGTATACCCAGGACGAAGGTGACGGGGATCTGCTCGGCGTATCTGTCGCAATAAATGGAAAGTTTCTCAAATAATCTCTTCTGCTGCTCTGAGAGGACGAGTCTGCAGGACGGAGAAGGAAAAAAACAGAAACAATAAAGCGAAAACAACAATAACTGAGACAAAGAAAGACGGTTTTGTTACAGGATGTTTGTGCTGCCAGTTTTTCTTCGGTAGCTGACCAAATTTAGCAAACTGTGATTTATTGTAGAGAAACTCTTTTTAAATACAACATAATCTGAAGATTTTGAAGTTCTCACCTCCTGATAAAATCTCAGTCATTTTCAGGGCATTAAATACTGGATGGAAAAGCTCCTATGTTGTAATTCAGAGGTGGTGGCTGATGAATTTGTCTAAAATTCATGCAACGACATAGAAGAGACAGTAAAGAGAGTTTAATACAAATTAGTGGAGGGACTTGATTAAAATTTGTAATCAAATTAATTGCAAGGCCTGTTATTAATCATAAAAGATGTATTGACATAAATTAGCTACATTTCCAATTAAAAATCAAATTTTTCTGCTAAATTATTGAATAAATAGACATATGAGCTCAAGATCAAACACATGTAATATGTTTAATCTGTTATATTTAGCAATCACATTGGTGCACAGTGTTTTAGGAACCTCTGAACTTACATGGAACTTCTTTAGAAATGTGGATGCTAATGTTAGCATCGGGGACGTCAGCGCTGCTGCTACATGTTTAGCATTGAGATGCTATTTTAGGCCTGAATAGCTTCACTATTAGGCTAACGTCTGTCAGCACAACTTGAACACAACAATAGTTTTTTTGAGTGTCCAATCAGATCAATTTTAGAAGCAGAAATGAGCCCAAAGCGAAGCGGCTGCTAGTGGATGTCACTTGTGCGACAGATTTACTGGCGTACCAGAAACACATGAATGCAAAAGTTCCTGAACTTTTTGTATCTTAAAAAAACAGCTAATTTCATTAAGATTTTTAATGCGTCAAAATCTTTGTAATAATTCATCAATACAAATGCATGCCACACTTTTCAGGAAACTCAAATTGTGACATGAAGAAATTCAAACCAATTTCATGAATATGAGTACTTTTTTGATCATTTGTTTCACTCTTTTGTAAAATAATTGAACGCATGAGATACTGCAGCCAATCAGCAGAGGACGATCCAGATATTTCACAGGATCAAGAAGAAATTTTTATACTTCTTCTAGATTTCCTTACATTTCATCATCTGACCCACAAAATAAACTTGACAGAGACTTTGGACCCTAACTAAACAAGGACCCAGCTACAATGCAAACACAATATTACTTTTATGACAGTTTATTTCGTCTATTTAAAGTGTGTAATTAGTTTTTGGAGTGTGTGACCTGTAAACGAGGCTGAGGACGGTGTAGAGCAGAGCAAACAGGATGAACTCCCGGTACAGCAGCTTGTAGATGCTCCCCTTCCAGCGCAGCAGCAGCCGGTGGAAACTCAGGAAGGTGGCGTTGGCTACTTTACTGGAATAAGTGACGGTCATCCTGAGGCGGCAACCTGAATCCACAGGGCTTTGACGCTCCCACTAGCTTCTCATGACTCTTATCTCCTGTTCACTTAAGACTGCTGCAGCAAAATGAATCCAAACAATCATCTTCAGTTCCGTTTCAGAGCTGCTTTCCATCAGGCTGCTGTCCAGATTTGTTTTTGCTCCAACCCAACCCCTTCTCTCTCGCTCCTGTTTCTCTTCATCGTGATGCTGTCCAGTTGCCCAGTAATGCAAGGCAGCACACACACACACACACACACACACACAAACACACTCACTGTGGGTTATATTGATGAGCCGCTGGGCTAAATGTGGTCATGTTTCAGCAGTGTGTGTTGGCATAGACAGCTGTGGAGGTAAACGTGCAAAAACAGAAACACAGTCAGTGGCAGAAAATAGACAAAAGCAGCTGGTTAGATGCAGTGGCTTTACTTAAGCTGCTAAAGGAAAACATTTAATCAAACGCTTAAGCTAAACAGATGTCTTAAATATAAAAAATGTTTTTAGCATCAATTTGTTCATTTTTCTAGTTGGAATTTACCATCATCTAGTGGTTATTTGAAGAATAGCACAACGTTTGTGTGTTTTACCTTCTGGCACTTGTTACAGCTCTGTATGCAAGAAGATTAGGCTCCAGAAAAACAAGAATTCAGAATTTTTTCTTATAATTCTGACTTTAATCTTCTGAGATCAAAGGTAAGAATTCTGAGGAAACAAGTCAAAAATCTGAGAAAATAAAATTCTGAGAAAAAAGGACAAAATTCTGAAAAAAGTCATAATTGTAAGAAAAAAAGTTGAGAATAAAAAGAATACTTCGAGAAAGTCAATTCTGTGAAAAAAAACTCTGAGAAAAAAGTTAAAATTCAGAGAAAAAATAATTCTGAGGGAAAAAAAGGTCAGAATTCAGAGACAAAAAGTTGAAATTCTGAGAAAAAATTTCAGAATTCTGAGAATTTATTTTTGGAATTATAAGAAAAAATAATTCAAAGTTATTTGGAATTATTTCCAAATAAATAATTCCAAATATTATTTTGAATTATTTATTCCAAATAATAAATAAATATTATTTATTATTTGGAATAAATAACAATTATTCATCATTAGAATTTTTAATAGAATAAAAAATATATTATTTTTTCCAGTGGCCCTAATTCTCTGGTTTGGTTTTAGAAGTAAATAAATGAAGCTGACAGGGAAATTGTTGAAGGAAGGTGAAAGGTGCCTGATTAGACTCGTGAATGTTAAAAACGCTTCACAGATTATGTTACTAAGAGGAGCAAAACAAAAACCACCTCTGGTCCCAAAGAGCAGAGACTGGGACAGTTTGAAACAGAGTCACGTTTCTGTAAATACACCTTAGAAATTCAAAATTCAATTTCTCAAAAACAATACAAAAAAAAAAAAATAATAATAATAAACCATGTAAATATTACACAAGGATGACTGTTGACTTTGGACTTGACCACACGTTTTCCCTTTCACTCAACTTTGTATGAACAGACTATAACAAAATAATATTCAAATTTTCTGAGACATGGATTTATGGGTAAATAAATTAGATAGTTCATTTTGTGTGCCATAAGTTTGCAGTATGTAATAGATGAGCTTCACTTTCTAGAAAGGGATGAAAAATATTAGTTTTTCCATATCTACGGTTTTTGAGTATTTGTTGATATAGTGCCTAAAAAAATGTGTCCATTCACATATATTTTTAAAAACTGCCACAACTTCTTGTTCCAGATCATCAAACTAAATTTTATATTAAACAATGAGTAGCTACATAAATTCAAACAGCAGTTTTCAAATTATTATTTTACAAAGATGACAAAAAGACCTAATATAATACGGAATAAGGAGGATTAGTTAATTGTGATGGAGACAAATTTGATTAAAATCTGTATCAACAACTCTATAATGTTAAATAAAATCAAAATGATTAACTTTATACACCAAACAAATAAGCCTAATTTGATCATTTTATTTTTGAAAAAGCAGTTGTAAATATTTGAGGAGTGAGACATCTTAGTATTTTTTATCTTTACTCGAGCCGTTCCAGGAAGTGACGCAGAATGACGCATTTCGAGTCACACCCTCAGCTCTGTTCTCCGGTCAGTTTGGTTTCGTCTCTGGAGCCTCGCCTCTGCCTTCCGTTTCTCAGGGAGCTGACCTGAGGTCTGCGCCGCTGCTCCGCGCCGGAGGAGGCGGCATCACGCGGTAAAATCAAGCGTTGATTAGACGCTAACAAACAGCTGCGGAAGCACAGGCAGGTAGGAACACTAAACGTGAATAAAACCTTAAAATAAACTATCTTTTTCATTAATTCATGGTTTATTTAACCTTTTTGTGCTCTCTGTTGCTTTATAACTCCGTCAAACTAACCGTTAGGTCGCCATCTTTGTTTTAAATTCGACGTCTCGCTGTAAGTTAGTGAGAAAATCTGCCGTTCTCATTTCATCTGCTACCTGTCCGTTAAAGGAGAGATAAACTTGAAAAAGACCGGATTTACATGTACTTACAGTGGAAAAAAATAACATATTTATGTTGAGTTACGAAGTAAATCTGGTCAGAATTAAATAAATAAAACACAAACTGAATGTAGAACTATGATGGTATTTACAGTTGTTTGGGTGACGTCACAACAGGCAAGGGCAGTTTGATATTTACTTAAAATGGTCTGGAAATGTATGTAAATAGATTTGACATTACTTCTGCATCTTGTAGTTATTGCTGCATCCTAGCTTCAAAATCAATTGGCTAAAATGATAGAGAATGAACCAATCAATAGAGCAGAAATTATCCACAATTAGCTGATAAATACTATAATTATTTTGTATTTTCAATTGAATGCTTTTTCCTTTTGTTAATGCATCAAAACTGAAAAACTCATTGATTCTTTGATTTGTATTTTACTACCTTGAGCATTTTTTTCTTGTGTGTTGAAGGTCAAAACTGAACATTTTGTTGTATCGGAATCAGAAAATTAGATGTCAAAGAAAACTGTAAATAAGTGCCGACCTAATCTCATTCAAGACCAGCAGATGGTAGCATTTACACTTCTTCCTTTCCTATTACAACTAAATTTTACTTAAATTAGCTACTTTTAAAAAATATACATTATCTATCTGCAATATTATAGAGAATATATATATATATATATATATATATATATATATATATATATATATATATATAAAATCATTAACAAACAGTTTAAGAAGTTTTGATCGCATAGAAAATGTGTTTTAAAAACCCAGAAAATCTACATTTTAAAACAAACCCATAAAGGAAAGACAAAATGCCTGGAGTTGTTACCCTTGCTGACCTGATTTTGGCTGATATTTATTTAGACACAATACAGTTGTTTTGTAGTTACTGTGGACTCAAATATTAGTTGTTTTTTGTTTTGCATAGATTTCTGAAATGTCAATAATAATTTGGTTTTCTCTACTAAATGAATTATTACTGAATATTTGCTCAACAGGTTGTAAGATAAAATAATTCCTTCTTATTCTTCCATATGTGAAATATGGAGTAATTGTTTTTAAGTTACAAACTCCTGGACAAAGACAAAATTAACTGGTTCGTTTCTGAATCAGGTTAGCAACAAGCATGAGTCTGAGGTTTAATTTTCTGTCTGTTCTGCACATGCTCAGTAGAGCCATGCCGTCCAACGTGGAGATCAAGGCCAAAGTGAGCGACCCGGAGGAGTTTGCCAAGATGGCCGCCCAGCTCAGCCAATCAGAGGGCACGATAATACGCCAGCATGATACTTTCTTCAACTGCAGGCAAGGACGACTGAAGCTGCGGGACTTCATGGTACGAGCAGAACCAGAGTAGCTCGGTAAAAATCTGTTTATCTCTGCAGTGCACCCAGACTGGTTTCAGACTGGTTTTAAACCAGTTTAGAATTAAAATGGGAGGAAATTACAGATCAATACTGAAATACTGCTCTGTACACTGCAAAAACACAAAATCTTACTGCGTTTGGTTTAGTTTCTAGTGCAAATATCTTAGTAAACTTGAAATAAGACAAAAGTAACTTACAATTAACTTTTCAGCAAGATATAAGAGCTGAAAAGTTCTTTTAGGAATTTTTGACCTAAAACATGGTGTTTTATATAATTATTAAGGAATAATATCGTTATTCCTTAATAATGATATTAAAGAGTTAATATTTGAAGTATTTTTGGTCTATAAATTAAATAAGATTTATAGACCAGTGTTGACTGGACCTTTGTTGAATCAGCTATGTGACTTTAAAGTAGTGAATATTATTACGAATTTTACATTCCATATTTTTTGTTAGTATGTTGTAGAAATCAGTTTTAACTTTACAATTTTAGATTTTTTTTTGTCAAAAGCCTAATTTTGTGGATCTTGACTGTATTTTAAAAGCAGTAAAATGGAAAGAAAATATATTTCACTTATAACATGGCAAAAATATCATAAGTGATATATCAATGGAACTAGTACGTTTTTATCAATATTAAGGAATTATTTAGTTAAAACAAGCTAAAAAGCTACTTGCAAGTTAGTTCTGCAAGACCCAAAAGAAGTTTAGAAACAAGACCAAAAATACTTGGCCAGATTTTGAGTTTTTGCAGTGTAAAGAGAGAGAAAAGTGCTGAGTTTCTGTTTGTTTCAGAACGGATCGGGTCAGCTGATCTTCTACGAGCGTCCAGACACCGATGGACCCAAACTGTCTCGCTACTCCATCAGCCCGACCAGCGACCCGCCGAGCCTGAAGGTGAAGCTCCGCCTCCTTACAGCGTAAACATGGCGATGATGATGGCGATAGTAACGACGTGTGTCTGCAGGTTGTGCTGTCGGACGCGCTCGGGGTTAAAGGTGAAGTCCGGAAGGAGCGGCGGCTCTTCCTGATTGGTCAGACAAGAGTCCACCTGGACACAGTGGAGGGACTGGGACACTTCATGGAGCTGGAGGTCAGCTGACACACACACGCGCACACACACACACACACACACACACACACACACACACACACACACACACACACACACACACACACACACACACACTGCTGATTTAAAACACGACGACTCAGTTAAACCGTCCAATCAGTTTTCAAGCTGCTAGAACCAAACTACTGAACAGTTCGGTAGTAACTAGTTACATTTACTCAATTACATTTCCTTGTGTAATTTTTTTTGAAAAAGTGTTATTTTAGGATTATTTCTACTATGCAGTACTTTCACTTTTACTTGAGTAATTTTATTATGATGATACTTAAACTTGAGTAAAATTTCTGGCTTCTCTACCCACTGAAATAAAAACATGTTTTAACCAGAAAATTTTTAACCACCTGCAGTTTTTGTTAAAGTATCATAAGTTTTTTACTGAAAGAAACAGATTTGGAAAAAATTATTTCGCCTCATTTTGTTATTTTTTGTTGCTTATATAAATTATTATCACTGTTGTCCTTAAAATACCTAAATTGCCATTTAGCTTCGTATTTTGGTCCATCTGATTATGTAATTTTTAATTATTAAATGACTAATAATTTGATCAGTTATTCAGTACTTTTCACCGAATACTTTTTTACACTTATTTGAGTAAAAATATGTTGAAGTAGTGCTTCTCTTACTTCAGTAAAATTTTTGCGTACTCTACTCATTTTGCTACTGGATCGGAAAAGCCTTTTGTCATCGAAGCGTTGCGAGCGTTTCCACGGTAACTATAGCAGAGACAGTGAGAGGAGGTGCTGAGCGACTACGCTGTGCGTCACAGATGAACAGGTGCGCCTCAGACAGGTGTGCAGATCGACCCAGAGCCACAGGAATGTGAACCTGCTGATGGAGGAATGTGTCTGTTCATCAGGTGGTGATGCAGCCGCAGCAGAGCGTCGATGAAGGACAGCAGGTAAACGGAGCAAAACATTTGGGTTTTTACATTTGGAGCTATTTTTAGATGTTTTTACATTTTTGTTTAAAAAGAAATTAAAAACATGTCAGTGACGAAACATTGGCAGATTATTTTAGTTATAACAAGACATTTTTTCCCATCTTTTAAGTGAAATAATCCGACAATGAAACTAGAACTTTTTCATCAATATTAAGGAATTATTCACTCAAAACAAGCTACAATATTTTCTTAAAAAGTTACTTGTAAGTTAGTTTTATATCTTTGTTCTAATATGTTCACAAGAAACTAGATAAAAATATTTAGTAGTTTTTATGTTTTTGCAGTGTCATGGTGGCACAAAATGACCATTCAGTGAAATGAGCATAAAACAATAACCAATTCACACTCACAGCACAAGACTCCACTGCGGAAGAAAAAGCATGTTGAAGCTTGTTAGATGTTTTCTGCAGGACATTGGCACAAGCAGATTATTGCTAACTTGGGCCGGTTTCTCTGCAGTCCTGGCTGAGTTTGTGTCATGAATTTAGTAATTATTAATCATCAACTGGAGTATAGAGACTCAAAAAGGCAATTTACTGAATGAACAACAGACTCAGAGCATTAATTAAGCCAAAACTATTCAAAAATATCTATATTTTGCATTTAAAATAATAATAAAAAAAACCTTTCTTTGTCTGTAAATATGTTTAATCCAGAACAACTTAAATGAAAGTTTTAGCTTCAGCTGATTCAAATTCTCAAAAAATCTTATATTAATCACCTTTTGCAATCCCATTATTAATCAATTAATTAATCGATCAGCCCTACACTGAACAGATGTTAAGTCAAACAAAAAAGCTTTTCATGCATCCTTTTCTACAAATGATCAACCGTTCACATATTTTATTGCATTTTATGCAGTTAAATGTGTTTATTTAAAAAAATGCATATATTAATATATTTCTAATGTTGTATAAAAGGCTTAAGTGGTTAAATGAAGAATGTGCCAATTTTTTTGGATATCTAAAACATTTGTTAATTATTTTTACTTTTGTATAAATGTGTTCAGATATTTGTCTTGCTTTTATTTCTCTTTCCTGCTATTCATGCAGAATCATCTTCAGCATGAGATTTAGATTTTTTTTAATACATTTTAAATGAATCTCAGCACATTTTGCTGCAACACTTCCTGTTTCCAGAGGATGAAAAGCTGCTTTGCTTCCTGTTTCCCAGGTGGCCGTGGGGCTGATGGAGCAGCTGGGCGTCTCGGAGGACCATCTGGTGACCGGAGCGTACATGGACCTGATACTGCAGGGACAAAAAGACGCTTAAAGCATTACAGTTACATTGTAATCAGATTACAGTGAACAAAGTAGCCAAGCGTTTCAATAAAATGTTAGTTTTGTGTGTGCTGATCTGTAAAAACTAGGAGGAAACATTCAGATAATGTCCTGATTTCTTTTTCTAAATAAACGTTTCTGAAATCATTCTGGATTTTTTTTCCCAGTTTGTGTCATGTTTATAAATATTCAGTTTGATTTCTCCTGAATAGAAATTTAAAATTATCTCCTTCCTGCTGGGGATAATAAAATTATGAACAAGTGATGTGGAGTCAAACTAGAACTGCAATAAATAAATTAGATTGAAAGACTATCTTGTTAAATATAATTAAAAGTGAAGCTTTTTTGTATGAAAGTAAAAGCAAACTAAAATCTGTAGATTTTTGGATTAATCTCAATCTAAATTGACTAATTAAATGTTATTGTTTGATTACCTTCGATCCAACAGGGGGCGCTGTAATTCCACAGTCAAAGCTTTCCATCCTACATGGTGGAAAAAGTTTCAACTGGAAAAAACTGCATGTTCATGTATAAAAAGCCAGAATTTTCACACCCTTTCAGCGTTGCCACATTATAACCTCTGAATTTTATTTTATTTTGAGATTTCTTGTTATGCACCAACACAAAGTAGTGGATAATTGTAAAAATAAACTCAAATAGTACACAGTTGCCATTTTTATTTAGAAATAAAAATCTCAGAAGTGTGGCTTGCATTTGTATCCAGTCTCCTTTATTGTAAATCCATCTGTATATTTGGTTTGATTGGGGAACAAAGTAGCAACATTTGTTACATTTTCAGTTGGTTCTCTGAGTTAAACCAGCCAAACCCTTTGGAAAACATGTTCCCCTCCTCACCTGTGAGGGCGCTGCACCAAGAACCACTGAAGACGACACTGAGCTTAACTTCCTCCTTTACGAAATGTAAATAAAGATGTAGTGTGATCAGATTTTCCCAGTTGTAGGATTTCTCTTTTCTCTTTGGTAAAAGACAAAAGATTCCTTTTTTCCTTTTTTCTGATTTAAAAAAGAAATCAAATCCTTTGTTTACTATAATCATTTAATATATTTCAAATATTGTGTGAAAAAGTTTAAGTGGTTAAAGGAAAATCTGTAGAATGTGATTTTTCTTTATACAATTAATTGATTAATCGACTGGTAAACAGGCTCCTCCTCCTCCTTGATGACATCATCAGGTTGTACTCCTCGCTGAGCTGTGATTGGACCGTGGGCTCGTTGTGTTTTTGGCCGGCTCGCTGCATTATTACAGTCTGTAATCTGACACATTGGGAATGTTATCCCACAGAAATATGCTGCAGTCTGAAGCAGCAGAAGCTGCGGAGTGTCCTTATGTAACCGGCTGACGAGCCCATTCAGAACATTTAAACTCCATCTGCTCTCGCTGTTTATTCACCAAAAGCAGATTTTAAGTCCGTTCTTGTCTACAAACGGTATCGGCAGAAGTAGAGGAGGGAAGCT
The DNA here is from genome assembly GCA_903066825.1 of Alfaro cultratus. Classification (NCBI taxonomy): domain Eukaryota; kingdom Metazoa; phylum Chordata; class Actinopteri; order Cyprinodontiformes; family Poeciliidae; genus Alfaro; species Alfaro cultratus. The sequence goes on along the minus strand of CAEFZX010019207.1, from coordinate 23,938 downwards.
GAAGATTACAGGTTTAACTGATGAGTCACCAATCGCGTCTGATCCCTCAGCAGCAGAGCGATTGTCTGAATGGATGTTTGTTTCCTTCACTTGATGCTGAAACTGTCATTTCAGACAGGCATCACAGCAGCCAGCAAAAAATCAACGGAAACGGCTCATTTACCAACATGGAGTTTATGATTGAACCTCTTTCAGTCTGAACCTCTGATCAGATATTATCTATCACTGATATCTGATCACAGACAAACTGATATAAATTCAATTCTTTCTATCTTTTTTTTTTCTTTCTTTCCTTCTCCTTTTCTTTCTGTCGCCATCTGTTTTTATTTGTCTGTTTTTTTCTCCGTTCTTTCTTTCTTTCTGTCCATTTTTCAGCTTCTTTTTGCCTGTTCTTTTTTCTGTTTTTCTTCCTTCCTTTCTTTCTTTGATTTTTAATCTGTTTTTCTGTCTTTTTCTTTGTCATTCTTTCAATCTGTTTTCCTTTTGCCTGTCTGGTTTTCTCTCTTTCTGTCTGTCCAGCGTTTTGCTTTTCAGCCTCTAAACCTCATTAACTTTTACTCAGGTTATATTTTGCGATTCTTAGCTACTGCACCAAAACATTTGTATTAATTATTAGCCTGATTTCAGTTAGAAACAAACTTCCAGATTTCAGTTCAGCTCTAAAAGTCCAAATAAATTTCTGTGAAGCAGTAAGAAAGATTCCTGTGGTAAAAATACAGAAATGTTTTTGATATTTAAACCAGTATTAAAGATAAATTTCCTGCTTTATTGCATTACGAATTAGATGAAGTGGTTATAAAGAACTGCAGTGAGAAACAGAATTTTTTTTTTAACTTTCTTTGTATACTTTGTGTTTTAATATTTAATTTAAGCAGGAAGGTTATTTGCTTTCACATGATTTGTTTGGATTATTAATATTTATTATCTCTAATGGCTCAGTGATTTATTGATCATTTTATATTTTATATATTAAACAAAATTGTATAAATAATTTTGAAACAAAATTATTGAAACAAATAATTTTCAATAATTTGAAAATTATTTGGGGAATTTCTTTTGTTAAATTAGTGTTTTGTTTTCAGACCAGTCAGATGTTTAGGTTGTATGAGAAACATCTCAAAACATAAAACTTTGTAGAATATTCTCACAAGACATTATTAATAGCTAATAATCGATAATTTATAGATATATATAGATATATATAATAGCGAATTGAAACAGCCTTTTTTCAGTTCTTTTGTGTTGATTTTGTCTCTAAACTGTGGAAAGTTTGAAAACTTACCTTGAAAATTGGTCTGAATCTGTCTGTGTCCTCTTATCTGTTTTCTACCACAGTTTTTCCTTCCACTTAACTTTATCAGGCAACAATTCAGCCATAAAAATCGTTTTTTATTGGTTTTAAGTGATATTCTGATTTTCAGAGATTTTGTGTTTTTTTTTAGGTGTAATAAATATATATACTAGCTTGATTTTTGAGCTGAGTTTCTGGAATAGATGAACTTTTTGATGAATTTCTGCTCCTTCAGTCTGAACACTGTAGCTGCTGCAGGCAGCGGCATGAATGGAGGCGTTGTACAGTACGGCGCCTCATCACTGCAGCGCAGAAAGGACGGGGGGCTGACATGTGGAAAACACCCCTGAGTCACGTGACTCCGGCCACGTGCAATCCGATTGGTGGGAGCTGAAGGAATCTTTGAATCTGAAGCGTTTCGTTTTGAGATTTGGACGAATAAATCTTCATGATGATGATGATGGTGATGCTGCCGCCGGTGTTTGTGGTGCTGATGCTGATGCTGGCTGGAACCTGAATCCCGGTTGCGCCGTTGCCATGGTGATGGGGCCGCTCCTCTCCCCCTTCCTCTCTCTCTCTCTCTCTCTCTCTCTCTCTCTCTCTCTCTCTCTCTCTCTCTCTCTTCAGCTTACAGCAAAAAAAAGAGGGAGAGAAAGAGAGAGGTGTGTTTTCTAACCCACGCATTGGAGTGGGAGACGACGTGCACACACACGCACGCACACACACACACTCGCAGAGCCACAGAGAGTGTGTGTCATGCTGGCAGTGTGTGGGCTGAACCTAGCAGCCCTCCACTCGTCCTGCCTCTCCCACTTCTTCTTCTCTCTCCCTTCACGTCTCCAGATACTCCACCTCCTCTTCCTCTTCTTTTCTCCATCCTCCATCACCTCTTCCTCTCCTCCTCCTCGGTTCTTCTCTCCATCTCTCGTTTAGTTTTTTTTATGTTCAGTTTTTCCATCATGGAGAGCTGGTCGCTGATCTTCAGGGTGAGTCCCTGCAGCTTTCTGCATGTTTTCCCTTCACACTGTGTGTTCATGCGTGTGTGTGTGCATGTGTGTGTGTGGGCGTGTTGGTGTGTGTGCGCCACTCACCTGCTGTCGCTCTCTAACTTTAAAACTACATTTTCTCAACGTTTTTCCATTTTCATCCTTCTTGTCTGCGAGTTTTCTTTCTCCATCTCTTCATTTTTGTTTCGTTTATTTCAGTTTTTATTTCTTTTCACCTCTTTCTGTTCTGTCGTTCTCCATCCAAACTATCCGGGTTTCATTTTTCCTTTCCCTCCATCCTCATTCATTTTTCCAGTTTTCCTCCTCAATCATTTATTTCATTATCTCTTTTTTGATTTTTCTCCCTCTTATTTCCTCTTCTGTTTCCTCCAGCATCACTTCACTGTCCCGTGTGTGTGTGCGTGTGTGTGTGTTACATAACCTCAGCAGTGAGTGTGTAGGCTGTAATCTCAGACTGACATCTACAGGAGAAATCTGCCCCCCTTCAGATAAAACAGAAGCAAACAGAAACAGGAAGTTGCCCCCGTTGTTGCCCTGGAGGGCAAATTGCTCGTGTTGAGTTTGGAAACTTGCTGCCAAAGATCGAGGTTTCGTCTGGAATCAGAATTGTTACTGAAGTTGAAATTTTGTTTGGTGGGATTAAATTTTCAGCTGAAGGGGTTCCGGGTCCAGATTGATGCTGGTTTTGTTTTGTTCTGGGCTCCAAACTGGTGATGGGTCAGAACCAGGCCGCTCCATTTTCACATGCAAGATCCGATTGCAGCGTTGAGAAACTCAAGAGGCTCTAAGGAAGATTAACAAATGTTTTACCCCAAACAATCATCCATCCAACCAATAATCAATCAACATATCAATCCATCCATCCAACCAATAATCAATCAACATATCAATCCATCCATCCAACCAATAATCAATCAACATATCAATCCATCCATCCAACCAATAATCAATCAACATATCAATCCATCCATCCAACCAATAATCAATCAACATATCAATCCATCCATCCAACCAATAATCAATCAACATATCAATCCATCCATCCAACCAATAATCAATCAACATATCCATCCATCCATCCATCCATCGCTTTACCCATTTTTCCGTCTGTCCATCTTTGCTATTTTTTTTTTCCAGGTTCCATATTTTGTCTCTAACCAGAACAGAAATTTCTGTCTTTCTGGTAATCTTTTGTACTTTTACTCTTTCAGTTGATTTAAATTTAACTCCAGCTTCTCCAAATATGAGTCTGAAATGAAGAAAGATAAACTCTGAATAAAAATGGTCGTTTCATTGCTTTGGATAACCGGAGATTCACTCATCAGTTGGCCAGAGATTGGAGCTTCCATCTCTTACTAAAAAAAACAACATTTTAGCAATTAATTAAAGCTTCAAATGCTTAAAAACTAACAATACAAACATTTCAACCTACATGAATCATCCAAAGCTGAGGTAAAGATCAGGATTAAATGCTGGATGCATAAATGTAGAAATTCATCGACCCCCTAACATATTTGATCGTTTTGTTGCTTTTACAAATCAGTCAGGATCAACAAAATTAGGCTTTTTTTGACAAAAAAAAAACAAATGTCAAAGTGGAAACTCACAAATAAAGATATCTAACATGAAATAAGTGATTGCTTAAATATTTACCCCCTAATTCAACAGAGCTCCAGCCAGATCACCTGATTGCAGTTTTAACAATACCTGGTTCTGGAAGGTCCATTAACTGGTTAATCAGTATTCCTGGTCACTAATACCTGGTTCTGGAAGGTCCATTAACTGGTTAATCAGTATTCCTGGTCACTATTGCACCATGAGGAACTGTCTAACCAATCAGAGAAAAGCTTGTTGTAAGTCAGGGGCTTCGCTGCAACAAGCCAGGAAATTAGAGCAGCAACGACTCAAAGCGTCCAGCTAAAGCTACAGGAACGGTCACTTATTTCATGTGAATATTTTTATTTATTTGTGGAAATCAGTTTTCACTTGCCATTCAAAGTTGTTTTTTGGCAAAATAGACCATTTTTGTTGATCGTGATTGATTTGTAAAGCCAGTAAAAGGCTAAAATATCCAATCAGTGTATTTAAGTCAGTTTAACTCCAGTGACTCCTAAAATGATCACCAAGAGACTTTATTAATGAAATGTGTTTATTCCAGCTCATCTTTATCCTTTAATGTTTTTTATTGTCACCAGTTTTCCTGGAATCATTTTCTGCAAGTCTGCAAAATAAAAGTTAACAGGATTGAAAACAAAATTTGATTAAAAATAAGCAAATAAACAGAAAAAAAGTTACACCTTAAGTGATGTCACCAATATGATGAAGTATTATAGGAGTATTACTAACAAAAATTTTAAATAATAAGAATAAAGTTCTGATAATCAGAATAAAGTCATAATATTTTGAGAATAAAGTCAAAATAATGCAAGAATAAAGTTGCGATAATGACAATAGTCAGTGTTTTGAGATTAGTCATAATGATGAGAATAAAGTCATAATATGACAAGAATAGTAAAAATAATACAAGAATAAAGTCAATATTATGCTCCCAGTTTTATGACTTTATTCTTGTATGACAATATTATTGTAATTTTACAACTTTATTCTTTTAATTGTATTTTTTAATTATCTTAGATTGGATTTACAGCAAAATACCAAAACAAGCAAAAACTGATTGTTTTTATACAGGAGACCAAATGTATAAAAACTAACAGCTTTAATTTCTTAATCTTTCTACTGTTTTGATGCTAATCCTCACATAGTTTGATAGCAACACACACAGACTGTCTGGTCTTTAATATTTATTTAGATAATGTTAATAATTTGCTCTGAAAACTGTTTAACCCCAATTTGATGCAATCAGACATCTGGTCACGATTTCATTCACGTCACCAAACAGTTTGATTAAAACTGTGTAAATAGATTCAGCTGGTGATTTTATCCTCAGCAAATCTTTGGGAAACTTGCTGGAAGAGAAATTTCAATGATGTAACTTTGAGATTACAGATTTTTATTTTATTTTTTATTTTTACTGAACTTGAATCTCTAATTCTGTGGAGATTCACACCATTTCAGATCAGGCTGGTGGCAGTTCAAGATATTTCTGACCCATGAGTAATGTTTTGACTCATGCTTATTTGAAACGTTGCTTGGATGTTAAGTGGAGGAATGTAAATTTAGATTCTGTAGGAAGACGATGAGCTGTGGGGGTTTCTGAAGGCTCTGAAACTAGTTCATGTTGTCTGCGTCGTCTTTCACCGCTCATACAGACGGCAAACATTAAAACTAAATTAAATAAACAAACGTCTCAGAAGCTAAAACATAGCTTCATAACCGATTGGTTAAAATGTCTGCTAGCTTCAAAATAACATTTTTGAACATTATGCATCTCAAAAACTGATTTTTTTAGGCATTTAACTTACCACTTATACAAAAAATACATCAAAAACAGTCAAATTGAGCATTTATTGTAATTTAAAGCAACTCCAATTACTGGATGAATAATTCCATTTTATTACTTATTGATCAGAAACTGAACCCAAACACAGAAGCATTGATTTAACTGAATGATCCTAGATCAACTTCAGGTTATTTAGTAATGGTTTTATAACTCTTCCTTATGGTTTGACAGCAACAGAGTTGGATAGTAATTGCCTACATTTACTCAGTTACATCTACTTGAGTAACTTTTTTTGAAAAAACAAATTACTTTTAGGAGTATTTTTACTCAAGTAACTTTATTTTGAAGTATTTCTGCTCTTACTTAAGTAAAGTTTCTTGATTTTCTACCCACTGAATGAAAAACAAACATGTTTTAACCAGAAATTCACCAGACACAGAAACACCTGCAGCTTCTGTTTGAAGTTTCATAAGTTTTCTGTTGAAAGAAACGGATTAGGCTAATTTATTTATGCATGATTTTGTTATTTTTTGTTACTTATTGTCATTTTTGTCCTTAAAATGCCAACATTTCCACTCAACTTTATATTTTGTACCGTCTGATGATGTAATTTTTAAATATTAAATAATTTATAATTTGAATAGTTACTCATTACTTTAGTAGATTTTTTTTCTTTTTTACCAAATACTTCCCTACTCTTATTTGCAAAATTTCTTGGACGGCTACTTTTTTATTTTATTTTTTTAAGTTTAAGTATTGCTTCTTTTACTTGATTACAATATCAACCTCCCTCTGGACAGCAACAATTTATTCTCTAAAGTCATTGCTGAAGACGTTCTACTTTGGCAAACTGGTTGTTTTGAGTGTTTTGTGTATCCAAAAAATGCACAACGTGACGTAACAGGTCTATAAAAAGTAATCACATCCTTTGGACGTTTTACAAATCGATCAGGATGAACAAAATGTTACTTTTTTGACAAAAAAATTGCACAAAAAAACCCTTTAATGTGAAAATGAAATCCGACAGTTCAGTCACATTCCACCTGAAATAAGTGGTTGCATAAATATTTGTGAAGTGAATGTAAAGTCAATATTTAGTATTCAGCTGTGAGCAGGTCTGAGCTTTGAATAGGCCACACCAGAGCCTCCTGACCTTTTCTGTGTAGCTTCATGTTTCCAGTCATTGTCTTGAGATACAGATCACTTTAAAGAGAATGATTTTCTATTTAGTGTCTTATTTTATGTTTCATATTTTTATTTAACTGTCATTATATTGTAGAAATCAATTTTCACTTTGTAAACAGAGTTTTTTTTTTTTATTTTAATTGTCAAGTAGTTGATCAAGACTGATTTGTAAAACCAACTAAAGGGTAAAAAAAAAAGAGTGAATACTTTTTACAGGCATTTAGTTATGAGAAATCGTTTTGTTTTTTGTTTTTTTGGCATATTGCAGAAAAAAATCCTCTTTGTTTTGCTCAGTGTTTAGCAATTTTGGCTTTTAGCATGTCAAAATTATGTAAATATTATACTTTCCTCAGAAGGATTTCTGTCAGCATGTTTTATTCTCACTTTAGTCAGTTAGTTGGTTAATTAGCTCCTCGTTTCAATCTGTTCTGACGTAATTCAGCGAATTTCTGAGTCATGCCGTGAATCTGGTCCTTGAGCTCAAACCACCAGGAAACTCTTTTGTGTAAAAGTCGAGGAGAAGTTAGCAGATGCTTTGAAGATTCTTGTATTCATCTGGATGAAAATGTTAGTGCGATTGAATGTATCTGTCTGTACGAATGAGCTGAGATCAGCGTTGTGTTTCAGAACTCCTCGTTCCTGTAAACTCGGGTTTGTCGGTTTGTTCTCGATTGTTGTGAAGTCGCACCGTTTGGGTCGGCGTTCACCACCGCCATGATTGTAGAGGAAATCGGGCAGATTTTCCGTAGTTTCTGTCTTCTCAGCTGTGTGTGAGAAACTTGACGAGACAGTGTGTATCATGGGGGAGAATACAGCAAATATTATCTGCTCCTGCCATTGGTTTCCATGGTGATGAACAAGGAAGCACAGAGACACATCCTGTTCACACGTAACAATGAAATGCATGTTTGGTGTCCTGACGGCAGCTGCACAGGTTTGTTCCTGCTGCGAATGAGACACTCAGGAATCCAAGTTTCATTTTCATGCATGAATACAATCAGTGAAATGAAAAGAAACATTTAATCAATATTGCATCTGTTTAATTGACTTAGATTTAGCATTTGTAGATTTTAAAAAAGCCAAACACTACCACCCATCTAAGTTAATTTCCCTACAACTTGTTTTGAAATAATTTACTGAAAGTACATTTTGTATCTAGATTGTGAAGTTAAAGCAGCTGCAGTCATTTGGCTCAGACACAGAGAAAGAATTTAGCCAAACAGAAGCTAACTGTTTCCAAACTGCTTAGTCAGACTGTCGGTTTAACAAAACTTAAAATTACTTTAGTCACTTTTGCGCAACATTTTTATACAAAATGTCGTATAAAAGTTATACAACATTTTTATTATACAAAAATGTTGTATAATAAAGTATTTTCATGTGATGAACCATGGTTGCCTCTTTGGTTTGACTGTTAACTCCCTGATCCAGTTTCTTTTTCTGGTATTTGAAAGCACTTAATTGTTTTAGCTAATTTTAATGCCAAAATGAACACAAAAAGCCATTTTTAGATTATTTAATTTAGTAAAGGGAACAATAAGTTGCCAGGAGCAACCAGTCGCTATGTGAAAAAGTAATTACCTCCTAAGTATAATGACTGGGCTTGACTCCATTACATGACTTACATGACTTCATTCATTACTGCAAATTGTTCTGGTCCCAAAGCATCACACCACCACCAATGTGTTTCAATGTGGGTTCTTTCTTTTTATGAAATGCTGTTAGTTTTACGCCAGACTTTCTAAAATGTTACACTTTTGTGACAAAAAGTTACACTTCTATTTGGCAAATAACAAATATTTTTTAATTTGTTTTTGGCAAATATGAGACAGACTTTTCTTTTTGGTAAGCAGAAATTTCCCCTGGTTCCCATTGTTGCCCAGTTTCTTGTTAGCATGTAAAGATATTAAAATGTACTATCATGATTATTGAGTGCCACTTAACATCAATATTAGATTGATTTTATATTATTATTATTATTGGTGTTAAATTGTATATTAATAAATTCAGACTAATCTTTGCACAGAACAAGTTTATAAGACAGTTTTCACAACAAAAGAACTGGCTGCTTTAATTGGCCTTAAAATATATCTTAATCATTGCAGGAATTTCTGTCTCAGTTCATCTGCTACACTAAATAGACAAAGTAAACAGACTTAGAATTGATTTAGGAAGAAAACTTACGTTAACGTGTTTAAAATTATAGTTAAGCCGCACCACTAGATTTGAAAATATGCTTCATTGTCAGTTAACAGTTTAACTTTGGTTTTAATGTTGTTTAATAATTTGAAACATTTAATTTAAACAAAATGTCAAAAACAGAAAAAAAAGACAGATTGGTGTGTTAGAAAAGATTTTGAATCAAGAAAATGGTTTGTATCATATGGACAACAACCTCCTGTTTTTCAGAGTTGACACTACAAAAACTTTTTTTGTCATTAAAATGTGCTTTTTAAAAAAAAATCTGCTCTGGAAATGTGTGATAATGCAGCTTTTGATTTGTTTCTTACTACTGATTAGGACTTTATAATCTGATCATATTAGCTCTTCAGAGACAAAGACAGAAAAGTTTCCACTGCACTTGAAACAATACAATGAAACTACATTTTTGCTCATTCGTTTAGATGATGCCTTTACCTTTTTTCTCATCTACTGAAACTCTATTTACTAAATTAATTGTTGTTTTTGGACTTCTAGATTTATGGCCTTAGGAATGTGAAGCTGAATGTGAAGGATTTTCTTTGCCAGCTGATATACTCTGCTTGCTTGTTTGTGATTATTTAAGAGGTTGCACACATAGAGGCTTGCTTGGCGTCTTTCAGAAACAGCCATCAGTCTTTGTTACAATAAAGACGAAAGCCTTGGCTTGGATCACTCCAGTGATTACTGTATCAACATCTTTGAGTGAAGTTTGTTCTTTTGATTTATGAGTATATAAGAACTGCCTGTGCAGGCTTGGCAATGGTTAGAGGGAGGCGGTTTCCAGTGAAGAGCTTGAGAAGCAGAAAAAAACGCTGCCTAAAATAATTTGAAGAAAACTCTGAAGGCTAACGGTGCTAGCCACATCAGGGACCTTGTTGCTCAGTTGCATTGTATATCATGTATTATTTATATTATATTTGGCATCATATTTAGATATTAAAATTTTAGAAACATCAACAGTGTGTGTGTGTGTGTGTGTGTATGTGTGTGTGTGTGTGTGCGTGTTCTTGTATAACCCTCTCGTGGGGACCTTGTGATTTCATATGCAATAGCAGGTCCTCATCTCATCACAGGGCTTTTTATTGATTCAAACTCAGGTTTTAGACAGTGAGGGCCCTCACAAAGTGTATCTGTTATCAGTTCTGTACAGCTTCCCAGATTTTCCTGCCAAACATCCGTTTCCTTGGCAACCGAGACAGGAAATAGGAAGTGTGAGTCACAGGAACTACTTCTAATCATTGTCAAGTAGGTTCTTTTTCTTCAGTTGTTGTCTCCAGTATGTCCTCCTGCTGTCTGCGCTGCTGTGGAAGCATTTTACTTTCATAACCAGACCCACACAGACCAGCTGGTTAGCATGCTGTTAGCAATTAGCGACTAACCAGCTGCCTGCCAGTATGCTAACATAAGCTAAGAGGCTTTCCCAAAGGCAGTTATTATTTCCTTTCTTTAAACTGTGTTCCCAGGAAAGTTCTGAAAATATCAAAAGTTAAATATTTTCATGTAATATAAGAAGTAAATATGTATAATGTTGCATTTCTCTTTGGTCTTAAAGGAGATAAAGACGAGATTAACATAATTTACTCTTCAACATGAGTGGAGATGAATATCTATAGCTGGGTCAAAATAACAGCCTTATAGTAGTTTGTCACTAATTAGCAGATTCCAAGCAACAAGTTTTAAAATTTTACCAGCTGAAAAAACAATCCTCACAGTACAGATTGAAAGCCCCAATTTGTGAAAGTTGTTGTGACTGAAAGTTTCTCATGAAGCCGTTAAAACCAGAAAATATGGCAACTTAATAATTATTCTATTTTTCTGGGATTTCTTTTCAAACTGATTTTATAAAAACTCTAGAGAATTTTTTATTTAGTTCCTGAAGTAACTATAAGCACAATATAACATTCATTTGTCCATAAATAGCTTAAAATCTCTGTTTGAAAGTATATGTTAAGATATACTTTCAAACATCCTTACTTACAATCATGGTAAAAACAAAGTACTATGGTTTTACATAATATTTAGTGTTTTGGGATTGTTTTAGCTTATATATCATCATCGCAATATCAACTTGTTCAAAATTTAAATAACAAAGGACTTTTTTCAGTGCAACAATTGACAACTAATATATTCTAGATGTTATAAATAAGTATTTTTCATACTAGTATAATATTTAGTCAGTTGCAGACATCAGACACAAATGACATTATCCAAAATGCTGAAGGTCATGGAGTGATGGAAGCACAGATTAGGAAGAGAGGAAAGAAGAAAATGGGACAATATATATTAAATAACAGTTACATGTAAATAGATAAGATTATAGCCAGCTACCTAATTTCAATCTCTAGTCTCATTAGCAGGTAAATGTTTAAGCACAATAAGAAATAAATTTATGCATTTTATCTACATCCAAACATGAATAATCTATCTAACTTGACAGCCACAAATTATTTCAAATATTCATCCATCTATACAACAGTCCATCTACAAAACTAAAAGTAAACAAAAAAATGTTTTAATCTGTCAAAGTGTGTATCAATATGTTTAATGGTAAAACCAAACCTATTGTGTGTATGGATATAATCTCGATCCCTTTAGCAGATAGGTTTCGGTGTAGTTCTGTGGTTATTTGTCTCTTTGAAGCAAACATTCATCCATGTTAATTTGTCTGAATCTCTTGATTGCCATTGTGTCTCTTTTGTTCTGGATCTTTTCATGTTTTTTATTGTCTTTTGGCAGTTTTGAGTCTTTAGAGACAAATTGTTTCATTTTTTAATCTTCATACTTTTGTTTCTGTCATACCTCTTTGTTGTGTGTCTTACTGTTCATCTGTCACTGCATGGCCATGTCATCTCTTTATGGGAATTTATAGCCTCCCTTTGGTGCTTTAATAATTTAAATTATGTACTCTAACATTTCAATAAAGCCCACTGTAAACCTCCACCACTGTAGGATCCAGTAAAGTACTTCTGCTCAGCTTGAAAACTTGATCTTTTAAGTCAGATTTTTAGCAGTTTAACTGACCCTTCATATTTCAATTCTTCTTCCTCTCCTCCCTTCCTCCATATCCTTGCTTTCCTCTCCATTACTTCCCACCCACATCCTCCCGCTCTTCCTCCCACTCTTCCTCCCTTTCTACAGGATGGCCAGGGCAGCTCTCTGAAAACAATCTGAAACCCCGAGACCTGTTACTTCTCAACTATTATACAGAAGAAAACACTTGAAGGTTACCAAAGCCTTATTCTCCAAGAGGAACAACAAGATCCACAGGAACTCCTTCATCTAGTATTAAAGAAGTATTCATGAAATTTTAACTCCATCAACTCAAGATCTCCGACGCCCACACTTATAACAAAAAGAAAACTGGATCATCAGACTGGACCAGAACCTAACGAGACGCCTGGCAGAATCTGAGAACCGCAACAAGCCAGAAAAGATCAGTGGAAATTGGTAAAGTCCTGTGGAAAAGTTTGATGGGACTGCTGACAATAGGTGAGTAGATCTTACTGGGTTTCATCTATATGCTCTGAAGAATATGTTTGTTATTTCTCCTAAAAGATCTAAAAGGATTTTTTATATATTTTTTTAAAGTGGGTATTTTAACAGAAGAAACTTTAAGCTGTTAGGTTGAATTTCATACTTTTATTACACTGTTGCATATCTTGCTTCAGTGGAGCAGAAAGACTTTCAGCTTTAAGTAAATTATGCACCAGCAGCAAATCTCTGTTCTTGTGACACCATAGCATTAACAGTTTGATCAGAAGCTTTGTCAAGTATTCATCATTACCACAAGAGCTTCTCAAATATCACAGCAAGGACCGAATAATAAGATTACATAATGTCATGCTATGCATTGCAGACACACTGTCTGCACTGATGAAGATTAAGCTCACCTCAGCATGCTTTAAATGCCTCAAACCAGCTGCAGTCTAAACTATTTCCACAACAATCCAGCAAATAATTAGTTCTTCATAGGTTTTGTATAAGTCATCGAACTTCCAAGTTCAAGTCATTTAAGATGTTTTCACACCTGATACTCCTGTAGATTCGGTTTGATTGGGGACCAAAATTGCAAAATTTGTTCCATTTCCAGCTGCTGCAGTTTTCTTTCACACTGCACTATATCTAAGCAACCAAACTAATTGAACAACCTGTTCCCCTCCTCGCCTGTGGGGGCGCTGCAACAAGAACCACAGAAGAAAACGACACAAAAACCTGTGATTCAACTTCCTTCTTCATGAAATGTAAACAAAATGGAGTGGCATCAGATTTTATTTCTCTTTTGTCTTCAGTAAAAGACCAGGACCCATTTCTTCTGCTAGCACTGGGCTAACAAGTTTGTTTTGGTTGTTTTTACCCAGAATGCCCTGCGGTGTTGTCCACTTCCTGCTTTTGGAGCGGTCGCCAGTCCGCTTGGCGTTCACATATGAATTCGAACTGAGTTCACTTCAACCGAACTGAAACCAAGGTCTTTAGGTGAACATTAAAAATATGTTTAATATCTTCAGATTTAGATCCACTGAAAACACAGACATGGGAGTTACTTACTGTATCAAATGTTTGTTCAGTTGTTTCAATATGTGTAAAAAAAAAAAAAACAATTTGAAATGGAGAAAATCTTGATTGCTTTATTCGAATTTGTCTTAAGTGCTAGAAGTCCAAGAGTCAACATTAAACTTACAGAGGCTTTAGAACTGGATTCAGTCTGATTTACCTCCTTTGCAAATAATGTGGACCAAGAATTTCCTCCACAGGACTAAATTCAGGGTATCTAGAGGCTCTAAAATGGAAGCTCATCAATTACTGTTTGTTTGTTTGTTAGGTTTTTAATTAAGGTTAAGTGTGTCCTTCTCCCAAATTGGTAATTAATTGTTTCTGTACACGCTTCTCTTTGTGCCAGAGCTTCTGTTTGGTTTGGTTTTTGTTTGAATTTAGTTCCTTTTGTTTACCTTTTTATTGTTAAATTTAGTCACCATTGAGTCTATTGTGTAGTTTTTTGTCCTTGTAAATAAATGTGGTAGCCTTCAAACATTTCGGCTTATTAAAGCCATAAAATTGCAGCATTGGTCATCTCATTGTAGTTTGGTACGGTGTTACAGACCTTGAAACACCTGAATAGAAAAACTTTTTCAGTGGCATAAAAACGGCAACTATGCCAGAGCTGTATGACTGTATCCTGGGATCATTTAGGTCATAAACGACATTGAAATTAACCTATCAGAGTAAAACATGCCTCATAGCCTTCTCTGTGTGCTCAAACTACAACAAAACATTCATCTTCACCAACTTAACGCAGTTAACTCGCAGTGTTTCTGTGGTAAACTGATTAAAAGTTACAGATACTACTTAATACTCCTGGTAAAGATCAGTAAAAAAAACTATAAAATTATGTTTTATACTGAAAAAATCTCACATTGAACATTTAAAAGTAAAAGAAAATCCTCCAAACTGAACTTATACATTTATTTAGAGCAGAAAATGAGCAGTGCTACAGGTATAGGTGTCCTGCTAACAGTAATAGGAGAAAGAGCTCAGACGTTTCTCAGCATTGGAGCGCAGAGAGAGATTCCTGTATGCTCCAGATCAGTGGTGTCCGATCTGCAGTGTTTGTCATGTTTTTGATGTTCACCTGCTTCAGCCCCCCTTATCAAATAATTGATGCATTAGCAGGCCTCCAGAGAGCTTAATGAGATGCTGAGGAGATAATTCACCCATTTGAAAGCTCTGCTACAGCAGACATGCAGATGGAATATGTTTGGGTTCTTGTTTTGTTTGTCATGTTCCAGTTTTAAACTTAATTATTGCTCCAGCTGTAATTATGGTGAGCTTTAGTGCCAGTAACTATGACCTTGTAGCCATTTATTGTCTGAGGAATATTGATCAAGAGTGGCAAGTTCTCTTGTATTTTCCATATTTTAAGAAGCAAAGAAAAATGTACTTCATCTATTTATGTCTTAGTGAAATAGGAGGTTCTGGAGTACAAATGTTAAAGGTTAGTCTTTGAAATACGTTTCTGGAGTAAAACATTTTCTTGTTTGTTTTTCCACATCTTTGCTACAGGTACCAAAAGTCAGTTTTCCCCCTTCAACAATCTTAACGACGCCCCGATTATTATGATGCTCTAAAAACCATGCTGAAGGGGACATATTATGCAGAATTCACATTTTGTACGTTTTGTACTTCTGTTTTTGCTGATTTTTGACAATAAATTGATGTTTTTTAGTGTCTAAAAATTGAGCCATTTTAAAAACCTTTTGAATTTAATGTTTAAAATCAGCAGGCGCTTCCCAGTTTCCTAGCAACTCCAGCAAAGCCCAGTCTGTTACTTAGCAACCCCAGCAGAGTTCCACCCGTTACCTAGCAACCCAAGCTGAGCTCCAGCACGTTTGGTTAGCTGGTTTTATCAGTGTGCACTGTACAATGGCTACCGGAAAAGACGAAGTGTTTTGTTGTTGACTTGCTACATTCTTGTTGTTTGTATTGGAGGCTCCACTTCTGCTTTTCAAAAATATATGGTTGTATAATTTCGCATCAGTTTGCAGCTATTTTCAAGTTTGAGTGTAAACGTTGTGTTGGTGGGCGTGGCCAGTAGCAAATTATTGGATTTAAAGTGACAAAGCAACTCATTCTAAAGTGAGCATAATAAAATCTCATTATTAAGAATTATTTCATGGAGAAAATATGATGGACATGTTTCTTTAATGCCAGGAAATCTCCTGGAAAATATAGATGCAGCTCACAGACTGAAGGGGTTTGTCTCGTTCACGCAGAGCCTGTAAAACCCATCATTTGCATTTGAGGATGTGAAGCCGATTCTTTTTTATTTTTTATTCTGATTGCTTGACGTGTGAAACTGCCAGACTGTGATGATTGTCAGCTGGAAACACAGACTCTCTTCACACTGAAGAGGAACATTCTGTCTCTGAATTATACAAGAGCAACGTGGAGGGACATTTCTTCTCACATTTATTCTTGGCAGAAATCCTTACACTTCTTAGAGGAAATGTCTTTACAAGGGTTCACTTACTGTACAGAAGCAGTCAACCCTCCCAGTCATGTTTTATGACCCTGTGAAAGCAGTTGGTGATGGATTTCTCTTTTATCAAACACCGTCTTTTTGAATTGTGTGCAAAGGATGATCGAAGACATCCATCCATCCATTTTCTGACACCCTTGTCCCTAATGGGGTCAGGAGGTGCCGGTGCCTATATTCCGGGTGAGAGGCGGGGTCACCCTGGACAGGCCGCCAGTCTGTCGCAGGGCAACACAGAGACAGACAGAACAAACAACCAGGCACACACACACACACACACACTCACACCTAGGGACAATTTAGAGAGACCAATTACCCTGACAGTCATGTTTGTGGACTGTGGGAGGAAGCCGGAGAACCCGGAGAGAACCCACGCATGCACAGGGAGAACATGCAAACTCTGTGCAGAAAGAACACGGGCCGGGAATCGAACCTACGATCTTCTTGCTCCAAGGCAACAGTGCTACCAACTGCGCCACTGTGCAGACAAGTGACGATTATTTAGTTCTGGGTTTGGAAAGCTTGAATTTACTGGAACTTATTTATAACACGTTTTATTAGGTTGCTTATGAATTAAGGGTGTTTCCTCTGAAGAAGATATAAGCAGCCATTTTTAAAAAATGGCCACCATGACTGTAATGGAGAATATCTGTTTGCAATAAAATAAGCAGTAGATATTATTAGTGGTGGACACAGATAACTAAAAAGTTAGGTTCACTAACCAATAAAATGCTGAACAAAAAATTGCTAACCATTAAGACCGTTGCTTAGCCTGTGAGATGATACATAATATTAAAATTGTATGGATATGATGACCAAAAACAAAAATATATGATGTGACATTAAGTTAATCAAATTTGTGAAAATGGCTAAAATTTTATGCTAATAATTTCTTTAAAGGGCTCAAAAACATCAGTTATTTTTTTAAAAATGCAAACTTTTATGCTTGTTTCCCCGTTTGAAAGATTAACCGATTTTGTTTTTGTTTTCTCTGGTGGCCATTTATAAAACTGATCGCTATGGTTGTAATGGAGAATATCTGGTTGCACTAAAATAAACAGTAGATATTACTAGTGGTTGGCACAACAAACCAAATAGTTAGCTGGAGCTAACTAACCATTAAGACGACCGTCGCTCAGGCTTTGAAATGCTACATATTATTACTTTAAAGTTGTATGAATATTTTGGCCAAAGTTGAAAACATAAGACATAAAGTGAATATAAGTTGTGAAAGTCAGTAACATTTTATGTCAAAAGTTGCTTTAAAAGGCTCAAAAAGAGCAGCCATTTTGAAAATATACTAACTTAACATTTGAAAGATTCTTCTGACTGATTTGTACAATTTTAAGACAAATTTACAGGATTAAGTTATCAACGTATACATATTTTTAACCTTAAAAATCATAAATTTTTTCTCGATAATGTTTTCCTGAGCTGGTGGCAATCTCTCAAAATGGCCACCATGGTTCTAATAGAGAATGTTGGTTTGCACTAAAATAAACAGTAGATATGACTAGTGGTTGGCACAACTAACCAAATAGTTAGGTTCACTCACCAATAATCTGTTAAACAAGAATCTGAAGGCTTATGTTAAACACATAAAAAGAACATTAGCTAAAGCTAACTGTTAAGATGACTGTAAAATGCTACATTTTGTTACTTTAAAGTTGTCTGAATATGATGACCAAAGTTAAAAACATATGATGTGACATAACATGAAAAGTTGTGAAAGTGACATTTTATGTCACTAGTTGCTTTAAAAGACAGCCATTTTGAAAACCAGTCACTTTTATGCTTGTTTCCAC
Source organism: Alfaro cultratus (assembly GCA_903066825.1). Lineage (NCBI taxonomy): Eukaryota > Metazoa > Chordata > Actinopteri > Cyprinodontiformes > Poeciliidae > Alfaro > Alfaro cultratus. Next base: position 6,018 of record CAEFZX010019207.1, on the reverse strand, counting down.
ATTTGGAGGATTCGTCAGGCTGATATGTACAATTTTAAGACAAATTAGTGATTTTGGCAGCAGGATATGGACAGGAACTTGATGTTTGAATTATTATAAAACAAAAGGAAGTGATCTGCTATCATATTTTTGACTTTTATTCCTCCAAACTGTGTGACAGACAGTTGAAACATCCTCTCAGCCCCGCGGAGCCACATCCAGCTGTAGAGCGTAGCTGCTGCATTGTTCAGGCTGTGTGGGAGGACAGCGGCTCTGCCCAGGACAAAAGCTGGAAATGATCAATGGCGACCCCGAGTTATTTCAGGACCGACCCTCCCGCTGATCTAATCCACAAAGAATTTCACCTTTCATTCCCAGAACGACCATCTGAAGCTCTGAAAATTCATGGATCCGCTCGTCCCCAAAGGAACGGTGAAGGTCTGAGGAGACATTATGTAACGAAGCGCTCTGCAGAGATGAGTGCAGGGAAAGAACCGCTGTGCTTCTGCTCCCACTGAGTGGTACCTGGAGGACCCATTCACAGTTACAGCAGCAGGAGTAAGGATGAAAGAAGCTGCAGCTTCTGCATAAAACGCTGAAACCATCGACTGGATCTGAATCCTGCAGGAAAGGGCTTGAATAGAAGAGCTTATGAGAGCAGAAAATAGAAGAAACAGGAGAGGAGAAGCTGCACTTCTTCCTCTTTCAGCTTCTGTTGGTTAAAATTCAGCAGCTCTGAAGATTTACGTCGTTCAATCCTGAAAACCAAAAGCTACAAATACAATTTCCACAAAATATCTATAAAAGTGTAACAAAACATACTAGAATTTCTCTCATTAATTTAGATTTTAAATTACTGCAGTAAAAAAAGAGAGTTTTTACGTGATGGCATTAACATTTGCGTCACGTTTTTGAAATTATTTGCGTCAAGTTTATTTGTAGAGCGTATTTCAACAACAGGGCAGTTCATGAGCTTTGAAACAAACACTAAACATTACATTTTGTCAAGACATCATAAAAATCATCAGCAAATATGTTGATAAATGTTCTAGCTGCCTCTAATCAAAGGCAGCTCTAAACAGGATTTTAATCTAGATTTAAAGGAACTCAGTGTTTCAGCAGTTTTGTAGTTTTCTGGAAGTTTGTTCCAGATTTGTGGTGCAGAGAACCTGAATGCTGCTTCTCCATGCTTGGTTCTGGTTCTGGGAACCAGAAGACCTGAGAGGTCTGGAAGGTTGATGCAGCAACAGAAAATCTTTAATGTGATAGAAGGCCGACTTTGTAACCGTCTTTATGTGGCTCGGAAGGTTCAGGTCTGAGTCCTGATTGCTAGCTTCCATATGTAATAACTGAACCTGTGTGCTGACTCTAGATCTTTGTCAAAAAGTTTTAAACTTTTTTTAAACTTTAAACTTTGGACAGAAACAACAAATTTCACTCTGACAATATTTTTAAAATTTTAAAAATCAACAATGGTGGCCATATTTGAAGATTATCCTGATCTTGTTTCCCTAATTTTGCGGCCATTATGGTCATAATGGAGAATTTCTGTTTGCACTAACATAAGCAATTAGATGAATGTGTTTGGTGTTAAATCATAGATATTGTACATATTTTCTTGATCTTCTTTTCATGGCGGCCATTTTGAGAAATGTTGTAATGGAGAATATCTGTTTGTACTAAAACAAGCAGTAGATATTACAGCTGACCAAATAGTTAGGTTCACTAACCACTGATCGGCAAAACAAGAATATTAACTGCCAAACCGCTAAACATATAAAATATTAGCTAAAGCTAATGCTAACCATTAAGCCTTTGAAATGCTACATATAATTACTTTAATGTTGTATGAACATGACAACCAATAGTCAAAAACAGATGTGATATAAACCTTATACAAGTCGTGAAAATGAACATTTTATGCGCATAATGGCTTTAAAAGGCTCAGATAAAATGGCTGCCACATAAGATCTGAATGGTGAGCAAGCAAACTTTTATGCTTGCTTCCACGTTTGAAGGATTTCTACAGTAATATGCTGCGCAGTTGCTATTCTAAGATAATTGCTGATGTTTTTCTAGAGGCTATTGATGATTAGCTAATCGCAGATTCTGGCTGTTATTTTCCATCTTAAATCTAATTTCCTTTTTATTTTCAGCTCTCCGTCCGGAGGCTTTAAGGTTTTCTGGGTGCTCCTGATCCACAGAGATACATAAAGTTGAGGGAAATGCTACCAGATGAAGCATAATCCGAATTAATTGTTGGTTCACCTTTCTGGGCTAACAGGACTCTGACTCAGGTCTGTGTTTGAACAGCCGTCACAAAGCTCCTTTCAGGTGAAGCTGCCAGTGAAAAGCTGGATTTCATCGGATGCTTTTGTTTTTATTCACCTGTTTGTGTTGATTTGTTTTGAGTCAGCAGTGACTCAGTTCAACATGGTGAAAACAGGTGAAGATAAACAGAAAGAGGAAACAATAAATGCTTTCTGTTGGACAGTGGGCAGTCAGGGTTTGCTGCCTAAACAAAAGGAACCATCATCTGTCTGAGCTGCAGTGATGCCTGACTGGACCGCTGCAGGTCCGATCGAGCATCCGAGAATGAGGAGGAGGAGGAGGAGGAGGAAGGGTTTTATAAATGCCAGCAGATGATTCACAGTCTCTGATTGGAGGATGTGAAGCGCTTTGAGAAGTGGAGGCTGAAAATCAAACCCTTCAGCTCTGAAATGATTAAAGAGAAAATTGTCGAGGCTGGAGGTGGACAGAATGGACATAAACACAGGTTCTGTGATACTTCAGAACAAAAGCAGCAGAACAATGCTTTGACATGGCTTCCTCTTCCAGTGTTTATCGTAGGGAAACTGAAATGAACACCAAAACCGACAGCTGGAATATCTGAGAGGAGAAACTAAAATTCTTCCAGTTTGTCTGTTCTGATCACTGAAATGCGTTTGTTGAAGTTTAGCATTAGCTTTTATCAAATTTAATCAGAAACTGACATTTAGTGGAAAAATGTTACAAGTGGTTACAAGTACTGGTCATTTAGTTTTACAAAACCTTTCTAAAAACCTGAGATTTTTATATTTTTGAGGTAAAACCAGTGTAGTATTGCCATCTTTATGTCAGAAGCTGCTGGGATGAAGGAAATGATGTTGAGGTCATTATTGACTCCAGTTAGCTGCTCTGTTCTCCTCGCCTCATTTCTGCAGGCTTTGAAAATCATCTTGAAATGTGTTTGGGGATTTGGCTTTTATTGCAAATTTCAATCATCGTTATGAGTTAAAGAGCTGCTGGGGTCTCGGAGCCGGCTGATATTTTATCTCAGGAAAATGCAAACTCTGTCTTCTGATCCCTAAACTGCACAACTCGGCTTCCTGAGGATGTTGGGAAGAAGTTCACAAAATGGGGCGTGGAGATAAATGACCCAGAAGAGACACAGCTTCATTTCGGGTAAAGGTCAATCTATCAGAGTTTAAAGAAAACTGGATGCAGGGATCTCTCTTCATTTGATGTTAAGAGTTAAGAAAAGATTCCTTGTTTTCAGATTTGTTATTTATTAAAGGGATAAAATTCAAATAGAAAAAGTTCCAAGTCTCAGCTGCACACTGTTTATTGTTCTTTTCTATAAGAATTAAAGCTAATTGAAGAGCTGAAAGAACTCCAGAGGAAGATTATTTCATCCAACTTTCATCACTTATTTTAATCTTAAAATGAAAAGTTACTAAAGGAGAATGTGAAAAACAAAATCCAACGTCCACAAGAGCAAAGACTCGAAAAAAGTGAACTAGTGAGCCTCAGTCTCGGTTTGGTCGAAGTGAACTCTGGCGCGGTTTGAATGTGTATGTGAACGGCAAGCGGTCAGCGGCAGGAAGGGAACTGCAGCGCAGGGCATTCTGGGTAAATACAACCATAACAAATGTACTAGTCCAGCGCTAGAGGGAGAAATGGATCGTAGTCTTTTATCAAAGACAAAAAAGAAATGGTAAAACTGCTCAAACCTGATGTTGCGCTCAGTGTCGTCTTCAATGGTTTCGTGTTGCTTCCTTCAGTAGTTCTTGGTGCAGCGTCCCCACAGGCGAGGAGGGGAACAGGTTTTCTAAAGGCTTTGGTTTGTTTGACAATGCTTAGTGATATAATTGGATGAAAAAGGCCTGGCCAGTGGTGAGACTCAAAGACACAAAGCTACAGCACACATATTGTTCTTTGTTCACATAGATAAATGGGCTCAACAGTCTCAGGTAGGCGGCACTAATATAACAGAAGGTGACATCTGTGCTATTACTCTGTCACAACGTAAATGACAGCATTTCCCTTCTGTCCACAAAGTTTCCAACGTTTTTTTGGTAGTTTTTTCCTAACTTGTTCCTTTATTTGATGAAGTTATTTGTGTGCTGAAAGGTAAAAGACCTGAAGTGAAGTTTTACTGTTGTACCAGGAATAGATTCTTTGACAAAGTAATAAAAATAGTCCTGAGGGTTGTAGTATTTTACTGTAAATGTTGTGAGGTCAAAACAAATATTTTTCAGATGTGAGGGGGACACGTCCCCCTTCACTCATAATTATTGCTTTGTCCCATTAATGGCCTTCATCTGTAAACATGGCTGCCTCACTGGGACGATTCGCTGCGCCGAAGAGGTTTTACTTTGACTTAAAGCAGGAAGTGGACTACGTCGCAGGGCATTTTGGGTAAATGGAACCAAACCAAACAACAAAAACTTTCTTCACATTGTTAAGAACCTTTGATATTGGAAATCGATAACTGCTGATGAATTTGTTCACATCTGCCTGATCCTTCTGTGACAAGAAGGCAGTTTAGTGGGTCGACAGAGAGGGAGAAAGAGAAAGAGTCAGCAGGTACTGAGAAATTGTTCAACCGCGTTGCCATGGCAACAGTGAGCATGTAGATCAGGAGTTTTTCTTTTTTTTTTTACACACATACACACACAGACACACACACGTATGGTGGCAGAGAGGTTAGCACAGGATTCCCTGCTAATCCAGTTTCTATGACAACTCACAACTCGCCTCCCCGTCTGCCTCGCTTTCATCCCCGGCTGTGATGGAGCCCAACACAAACTTCTGACTCCGTCGGCATCGCCGCCGCGCAAGCTAGCAATTACCAGCCCTGGAGATTAATAGAAAACGATAATTAAAAGACGGAACGATGTTTTCGTTGGAACATCATCGACTGCAGACTCTGCCGTCAACGGAAACCTGCAGCAAATTAGCTTTTATTAGCAAATCACAAAGTAGCTGAAGGGTAGCTCCAACTTCTGCATCAATCTGAGTTCCCTACTCAGCATTTATTTCATCAGGATCATCTGGAAGCGATGGAGTGCAGCTTAGTGCAGCTTGCACTGTAAAAAATGAACAGCAATGATTTTGCAGTTATTCAGCCTGTTACATGATTTAAAAAAATGGGAGCTTATTTCTGAACATAAGCATTTTTTAAACCATGTTATTGATTCATTTATAAATGTCACAGTTTCAAACAAAATTTTAATTAGCAAGCATAATATTTAGCTAACAAGTTAAATATTTTGTTTTGAGCCTAATGATTTAGCCAGTGAAAATGTAGTTTTCAAACTAAATATTTAGCTAATTTGGAAGCTAATTATTTATCTGGAAAGCTAAATATTTAGTTAGCAAGTTGAATATTTAGCTTGCAAGCTAATGCTGTAGCTACATATTTAGATTAATGTTTCATTGAGAGCTAAATATTTAGTTTAGGGACTGATTTAGCTAGGAAGCTAAATAGTTTTCAAACTAAATATTTTTGCTAGAAATCTAAGTATATAGTTTTGGGTAAAAATTTAACTATTAACTGAATGTTTGGAAGCAAATTATTTAGTTTTTAAAGTATTTAATTTTCAAGCTAAATATTTAGTTAGGAAGGAAATTATTTAGCTAGCAAACTAAATATTTAGATCAGGGGTGCCCAAAGTTGGTCCTCGAGGGCCTGGAGGCATCCTGCACATTTTAGTTCTCTCCCTGGTGGTACCAACAGCCTTTTCAGCAGGTCAATGTTCTTCTTAGGCCTTCTAA